>CM023484.1:83153806-83192465 GCA_013339685.2 Hyalomma asiaticum
CGATCCCAAAATACTACATCGTCATTCAACAAACAAGCGAGCCCTATTTTATATTACAGCCACAAAAGGATGTCGACGTGGAGTTTCCGGGGAATTATATTTTGTCCTTTGACTGGACTTTCTCGTTGTCAAGCGCCCTGTCAATTACAGAATTACAGATACTGCACAGGAGGAGTCTTTCTAATTTGTGGCGCTGTCGGCGTAGAAGAAGGTTCCCGCAAAGGGCCTCGATTCACCCAGTTTCTTCTGAAAGTCTTTCACGCTGAACTTGTTCCTGCGCGCGGGTTTCAATTTAGCGCCGTTCACGGCTTGGCCACCCTGACAGTACGCCAGGAACACGTATCGATGCGGCCCCGTTCCGGGAGGCGGGGACGGTCCCTCGTACGGCACCAGCTGTTCGCCCTTATGCAGCTCCGTCGTGCTCCTGGCATTGATCACCATCCAGTGCAACCAGCTGCGTTGCGTCGCACCGTTGCGGCTGGGCGCGTCCGGGTCCACCATGACCAAAGCGAACGGCGGCACGCACTTGCTGGCGCCGATCAGGGCAACAGACTTCGGCGCACTAGCAGTCTGGGAGGGCGTCAGGGAGCCGTTGATCACCACCGAAGCCCCATTTCCGTAGTCCACTTTCAACACGCCCACGATGGGATCGCCCAGGAAAGGTCCTTCACCAATGCAGCGGACGTCCATGGTTCCGGTGACGCTGAGTGTCCGGCGGGCGCTCCTCCGGGAGCTGCAGAAGCTGCAGCGTACTGCCCGTGACTCCATAACGCGAATAAAAGTATCGAGGCACGCGAGAGCTTGACCAGGGTCATCGCTAGTGTCCTCGCGGTACACAGTGTTTTTGCCGGACGAGTTTAGGTTTTGCATCGGCCTCTGGAGCGGCCGTTCTCCTATATATATGCAGATATATATGTATGTGGCGTGCGCTTCTTCGCAACAGCAGTTGCGAACGGGGCGAGCTTCGCGGTGCGCGTGCCACTTGTTCTGCTATTCGCCGTATATTATTTTGTTGCTTTCCTTCTTGTTAATTCCTTCCCGGGGCTTTTGAAACGACAGCTGCTCCGGAGAAGCGGCACCGGCACGTTCTTCGAGACGGGCCTCGCGCGCTGCGAGTGGCATTATCGGCGTCTTTGGACCGCGCAGAAGTTACTGTACTCTTCGGACCAAACGTGCTCGTAGCGAACTAACGGTTTTCATCACCTGTTGAGCTTTTACGAGGGTCTTTTCGTGGTCCGAGTCCTACGCAAACGGCCCCTTTTGTCGATTTGGCCGCCTAAAGAAGCGGCGAAAGAAGGCCCTTCCACAATATGTCAGCTTTCATAGCCGGTTGAGGCGAACGAACGCGAGAACGTGCACTGTGGGTCATATCTATTTGAATATGTTTGAAGCAGTCGATGTTTCTCATGTTCGTCTTCTAGGGTGTGCTTCAAACGCTATCACAACGATGTATTGATGGATGACAATGGAGCAACTTAGGCTTACGGCCACTTCGATGACTGAGCACACACCTCTGTAACTGCCCCCGACGCTTTAAAGAAGCAGATTATTAAGGTGAAATGGTTTAGAGTGATAACTTATATCTTGAGGACCCTATTGTCGTTAATTTCGCCACATTATGTTCAATATTAAAGGAGTAAATTAACGTCAAAGTTTTAGTTTTGAAATTCGCGCCAGAAGGCCAGTTCTTTTTTTTTTTTTTGCCAGATTCACTGCATCAAATTATCTGAAACTTCCTGTGTAAAGTCTCTGCCTTCCCCAGAACACAATGTATGCCTTTCTTACCGATAAATACTTACACCTGTATGTAGGCCTTAGCAGATCAGAGACGTGTGGCATAACGCGTTTTAGTGCTGGAACTTCAAAACGGCGTCTCCGCCCGTATTTTTTCTTTGCGAGTTTCCTAGCTTATCGAGGGTCTTCTGCTCGCAAGATTGGTGTTTTTGTATGTTTTGAAAAGCTAACCTACTGATACGAGAAACATTGTTCTTTCTCTTTAGTGTCCCTCTAGCGTTATGGTGATAGCTAGGAGGCATGCTGCTCTCTTACTATAATGTTCGTACCCTTCTAAGGGAGAGTAAATATCAGTGTAAAAGCATTATTACAGACTGACGGTACGCATAACAAGGATTCGTAGCTTAGCTTTGGCAACAAGCTTTACAGGAAGTCGCAAAATGTCAAATTAACGTACAAACGTGTGATCGACGAACTATATGCATCACAAAACAGTATACTCGGCACCATTTTTTGAAACCGAAGGCTAGCGATCTGACCACGTGCTTCCGAAACAGCGAACTGAGCTCCCGAGCTCAGTTTTGTTAATGTAACGGAACCACCGATACGTTTTGTTACAAAGAGTTGGGCAACGAACCGATCGTTCTGTACGAATGCGGATTTCTGCTAGCAGTTCGGAGAATGACGATTATACTTGATGCTCGTGCCTTTGATAGAGTGATCCATATTACCAAAGCGCATAAAGATCATTTCTCCGCGTCTTCTTCGTGCCTTATATTTGTTTTCTCGGCCCGAAGTATATAAAGAAGCGACGTTTCTGGGTCAGCGCGTGCTTCAGTTCCGATTGGTGCTCGTGGGCGCGTTCTACGTTAAGAAGAAGAAGAAGCGGTTGCGCACGGCTGGTCGTACGAGTATTGCTCTTGGAAACAGTATCGTCCGGACGGTTCAGATAGAATTCCCAGTTTTCACCGTTTCTGTGGCAACAGGAAGCACTAGCCTGCACTGCCGTCATCGGACCGAAAGAGGACCAGGAAGAGCCCCAGCAAGACACCAGACACGGAACAGGTAAGCGAGACTGTTGCGACCGCTGATGGGTAAGGGGAAGGTTTACAGGAAGCTCCAGTAGACCTCCTTGCACCACCGGTCGGCGTGAATGCATGATTGGACGTAGCTATACTATCGGTATAATGACGTACACACGATAACGAATGGATTAGTCCGACGTCGCATTCCTTCAATCGCCTGGTTCGTCAGAGGGCAGAGGAACCAGTGTCGATGGTCTTACATTGCGGAATGGTTCGAGATATACTTTGAGGTTAAAAAAAAGAAGAAAAAAACAAGGTTGCGCGTGCCGAAACGGCCACAAGTGGGGGAAAACGAGCGAGAACACTGTGGTGTCGCCGTTTCTGTTTCGTTTCGTTACATTCTCTTCCCTCAGAGGGCACTGTACAGGCCTTTATAATCCCCTATTCCCCTGAATAAACAGCCTTCCCGCTCGGGTCCTTGTTGCGTCTACCTCGTAGGCCGGCCGCTCCGGCGCGCCAGTTCTTTGATCCCGCCGGCGTCGGCGTCCCTTACTGCCGCACCGATATAACAAACACTACCCAAGACGCCGTCACAGGAGGCACAGGAGCACTCCATCACCAGCCGGGGCGTAGTTCTTAAATACGATATATGAGAATTAGTGAACCGCCTGCAGGATGCCCTCTTGCGCTGCCTGCCTGATGCCGATTGACTACGGCGACTGACTCCGTAGACTGCTAATTACGCTGGAAAGGAGGCTTAAAGAACGTCAGGTGGTCGAAATTTCTGGAGTCCTCCACTACGGAGTCTTTTACAACCGTAGCTGGTTTTGGGACGTAAAACCCCCCGAAATCAATCGTGGATACGTGACGCAGAGCACGGAACTTGGAAAAACAACCGCAATACCTCAGCGTGGCCTCTGGGAGAGGGCAAGGTGATCCCCTTAGTAGCATATTTTGTAAAACTCACAAGCCATGTTTTAGGCCCCCTATCAGGTCCACTAATAAACATATAGTTTTCAAGTGTTAGTAAGAAAACTAGAGAAGCGCCAGCGCACGCACACGTGCACACACACACACGCACGCACTCACCCCTTCTAAGGATAAACTATTTAGCATTTAGTAACAGCTCACCATCGCACAAAAGAGCACAAAAATTTACTGACGCCAGCTCGTTTAAACAACCATATGCACTCCTGACCGCACCCATCGCCCATCGACGCGTCCAGAACACGGCAATAAAACTTTTTGCAGGCTAATTGGTTCATATCGATACTCGATGTGTACCTCACGAAAGAGGAAATAAACAGACACAACTGCACTCTTCCTGTCTGTGTATCTTCTTTCCTCTTTCGTGATCGCGCAGTACACCACCAGCACAGGGATCCGCGGGTTTGATTTCGTCACAGCTAAATGAAGAGAACGCTGGTGGCAAGGATGCAATACTGACAGGCCGGACGCCATAGTGGTCGTTCGTTGAACATGTCCCGTCGCCCATGTTCAGAAATGGCTGCCTCCCACAGTCGATTAAAACTCGCGTTTACACAGATCAGAATTTTTGTCTCCTGTAGAGGGAAGCCATCTGTGATTAGGGGCTGCAGTGAAGGGTCTTGACTGTTCTTACCGCATGTCCAGCTGCCAGCATTTCCTCTTAATCAGCTGTGACGTAACCAAAATTGCAGCCTGGAAATATTTCCCTATACACACCATGGGGGAGTAGCGGTGGTGTACGCGCCCTCTTGTTTTATAGCGATAGCAATCATGGACAGTCTCAATGGGTTTTCACAATTGCCGTCGCCGTCATGTTCCGCATAAAGTCCAAATATAACCCCCCACGCATCGTACTTTCTACGAGCGGGTAAAAAAAAGCACGCAAGCGCGTGAGACGAACGCGGCTGAAGCAGAGGTCAAACGAGCCCGGCCCATCTCCGTCGCTGGGAGGGCGCATGCGATAACATCACCCCGCTCGGGAGGTTTGTGTCGAAGCGGAGAAGAAGAGCCCGGCCCGTCTTTAAAGCGTCCCTGAAACGTTTTCTTGACATTGCGTCACTGATTAGGCAACATAATTGTGAAATCATTCACACCATAAATAAAGCAAAGCACCATGCGCTAAGGCAGCTATGGGCTTATTTCTGTCGCCTTCCTCCTTACCATTGCTGTTCCTCCTCAACTCGATCTGCTGTGGAGTGCGCGCTAGCGACGACAGCGCCTCCCGCGTCAGCCGCTCTGCCGAGCCCTCCGTTAGCGACATAGCGCCCCGATATCCTCACTGAGGTCGCCCGCCTCGGCAGTGCTAGCCTCTGTAATAGAGCGCCGACGACTCGTGTGTACGCCGCCAGATGCCCCGACGATACCGTTGGCTGAAACGAAGGAGTACGTTGTAGAAGCACGTTGTTCACAGCTAGGTTTTGAAAATTACGTGACGTGATGCTTCGGGGCCAATCAGCGACCTCCCATTCGTAGTTCGATTGGCGGGGGCGTTTGAAAACGCATTTTGGCGAGCCGCTGCGACCTTTTGCGATAGGCGTGTTCAAAACCTTATTGTAAATTACACACTTTACGCACAGCGCTGGAATATGTCCTGTAATGGTCCTAATGACCCGCTCTACCGGATCACCATGTTTGCACAAAATCGTCAAAACCGTTTCAGGGTCCCTTTAAGGAGCATGAAAAGCCGCGAGGGATGGAGGGGGTATCGCGCGAGCGCCTGTAGACTGCGCGGTCGCCATCGCTGGCGCACGCGCTCTCTCGGCAGCCATCAGATGATCTGCGTGCTACTTAGCAGCTCCTCGATCACCTGCTCCGTTCCAGGCAACTCGCATACAGTCGCAATGCCTGCAATGCCCTCACCACATAGCGAACACGTCTACTAGTGCCGCAGGAGCGCGCTCGCTTGATGCCGCTGTGCTTGGCCAAGTTTCTCGATGGTGCAGAGTGCATGCTACTAAGCGCGGTCGCGCGGTTGGAGGCACGTGCCAGAAGACATAAAACCAACATGACTTAGCTCGCAGCTCTGCTGCTCGACAGTCACAATGTACTTTACGCACGTGCATACTTACTTAATAAACCCACGTTCACTACAGTTCAGATTCCCCTAGAGCTGCTAGTCTAATTCGTATATTATATCCATGCATTGCTATCGCATTCATTGCTTCGCCCTTCTGGCGAAGCTGTGATTTTTACTTAAGACTCCCCTTATATTGCTACGGACCCGTGCCACCGACCGTCAAGAGCGAAGAGAGAAAGACGACGAGGAGGACGTTTTTAGCGAGGCTTGCTCGGGCTGCTTGTTCATGGCCAAGCGCCTCAGCGTTCCTTTCTAATACATCTGTACATAGCTTCGCCTCTTGCGTCTTTCCTCGTAACATCTTTGGTGGAGGTGCTGGGTAAACGGGCAAATTGTTGAGGGATTCGCCGGCTTTTCGCGAGTTCAAGGCGCCGGCATTCCTTGATCGCTGCATCAACCGTCGACACGTTGTTAAACACAAGCAGGTTGAAGGCGTCATCTGCGATCCCCTTGAGGATATGGGCAACCTTCTCTTGTTCCGTCATGTGCGCGTCAGCTTTCTGGCAGAGGGCCAAAACGTCCTGAATGTACATCACGTAAGGCTCGCTTGACGTCTGTACACGGGTGGATAACGCCTGTTTCGCGGCAAGTTGGTCACCGTGAGAGTTGCCGAACAGCTCCCGAATCTTGTCCTTGAACGCATCCCAACTAGTAAGCTCCACGTCGTGCGTTTCGAACCAGACACGAGGGGTGCCGCCGAGGTAAAATATAACGTTCGCGAGCATGATGGTAGGGTCCCACCGGTTCGTTGTGCTGATACGCTCGTAGAGGTTGAGCCACTTCTCGACATCTTGCCCATTGGTGCCAGAGAAAATGCCAGGGTCACGAGGAGGGGCGACAGTGATGTAGGTCGTATTGGCAGCGGGTGTTCGGGTGGGCGCTGCATCCCCTGTGGACGAGGTATCTTCTGGAGCCATGAAGGTAGGCTCGAGAAAGCGTCCACTGCGAAGCTCCGTGTCGAGAAGGTTACCCAGCACTTCCACCAAAGCACTTCCACCAAACAATATAAACTTGTAACAAATTCTCAATATGCTCCACTTCACCTCAATCGGCAACCCAATCGGCCCAATTGGCAACTCAATCGGCCTTTGACACACCCATTAATGTCAGTTGCTGGGAAAACTACTGTTCTTGTACTGGCAGCACTGTCATGTGACAAATGATGTAAAAATCAAGCACGGAAAGAACAAGTGTGGTGATGCTACCGCAGGAATGAGGTCCCCGCCGCCATCACTCTACGGCGGGGGTCCGTGTCGGGTGTTGTGGCAGCTGTACCTTCTGCTGTGGAAGAACCTACTGGTGACGCAGTTCTACCATCACTTCATCATCACGGCCGTAGAGCTGCTGATACCGGCGCTGCTGACGTACGTGTACGGCGTGGTCGAGATCGACTTATCGCACGCGTTTCCTGCCAAGATGGACGGGTCATCCCGTCGTCTCACTCTGAGAGACGCCTTCTTCGGTACGCTCAATACCTTCGGCGCTCGCTGCTCGAGTGTAACTCAAAACCTCTGACACATCGGCGAATTGAGGGCCGAATTCATAAAGTTATTGTACTAAAGGGATTGTGTTGGTCGAAGCCTTCACTAGTGTTGGCCGTTACCATTGCAGGACTTCGTTCTCACGAACATTACATAGCCTAAGAGCGTTTTGTGAATACAGTCCTGAAGTCCTTCACAAGGGGGCCAATCCAGATGGAATCCTACTTTGGTGCACTTCTCCGGGTTTTGCTGACCGTTGCCCAGCTAGCACACAAGCGATAGAATCCTGCTACAATAAGGATTGGCCCACACGAAACGGACGTTTTTAGCAGCATTTTGAGATACGTTCATCCTCTTGTATCGGTGGTATATACCTACTAATGTCAGGCGGAAATCCCATTTTAAGAAGTTCTACAATCCTTCTTTCAGCAGGTTCCAGAAATCCCTTCTTGAAAGGGGATATTCAATGATCACCGCAAGCTTATAAAAGTAAGGATAGAATCGTTCTGCAATCCAGATTGCAATGGCCATTTCTTTCATTTCTTGTTTCTCCTCTCCCTTGTATTTCCTCCCTTTCCCACACTTTTTCTTTTCTTATTCCCTTCCCCGAATATTCACGCTCTTTCCCCGATTCTAGCGGCTGCCCGCAGGTTATTTGCCCTTCAAATGTTATGAATGATACGGGACGCACAAGTACAGCGACAATATTTATTATACAGCGAGTGAAACTACAAGAACTGTAATACAAATGCACGGGTCGTGGGACGACTGTTCACACCAGGCAAGGGATAAAGGGAAAGCGGGGCTGCCTATATGTACACATGGTAAGCTAGAGTGTATAAAATTGTATAAAGGTGGTACCACTGACTATGGCACCAAGGGAATCGCGAACATGCATACTTAAGCTCACTGCCTACAAAAGTTGTCTGAAATGATCGTGCTCAGACGTTTGTTCTCATAATGCGCAAAAGTGAAAATTAGCACAAGATCAGTGCACAAGCGGCACTCGCAACATGTTTCCCAATTTGATAGAACAGTATCACAAAACTGAGTAGTGAAGCAAAATACACAACTGTTTGTAGAGTAAGGCAGATGATGATTTGTGGTGTTTAATGTCCCAAAACCAGCTGTGATTATGAGAGACGCCGTAATGGAGGTCTCCGGAAATTTCGGACCACCCGGAGTTCTTTAAAATGCACTGACATCGCGCAGCACGCGGGCCTCAACATTTCGCCTCCATCAAAATGCAGGCGATTCGATGCAGGGGTTCGATCCCGCGACCTTCGGATCTGCAGCCAAGTGCCATAACCACTAGACTACCGCGGCGGGGCAGAGTAAGGCAGAGAAAGCAATTGTGATGCAGACACTACTTCGACCCTAAAAATAAACTGTAAATAGTGGCAGTGTTAACCTTTGATGGAGACATAAAAAAAAAAAAAACTATTGCACAGGAAACGTAGGTGGAAACTATGAAGATAGGATTTCAACGTGGGGTAGTTGGCCTAGAATGGCGGCCGGCCTACGTTCGCATAAGCACGGGAGAAGTGCATTTGCCTGAAAATAAAACATTCATTCTGAAGACCTGAGTGCGGCGTTGCTTCCTTTCCAACAGTCAACAGCTGTTCCCTCTTCCTTCAGCCTTGAGGAACATCAGGTGGCCTTTTAACCTTCGCGAAGGCTCAGTCGGTCCTCTTACTGTAAAGAGAGTAGGCATGTTGAAAACAAAAGATTAGCTGAGACACACAGCTTGACAACTTAGTTTCACCCGTATGTGCTTTCAGCGAGCATGATGATACTACGCAAAGGTAAGCACCATATTTTGAGGCATTAAGCATGAACATATACCTGAATTGACAGCCTGTAACTCATTTTTTTTTCATTCCCTTTAGTGCAAAATTTAGATGTAGGTAAACTAGCCACCAACAGTGGAAACGTCCACTGAGCAGCCTAAACAGCTGCCATATAAGTAGACAACCCTTACCAACTTATTAGGAAAAGTTCCACGATAAGACGAAAGTGCAGCTGCGTCCGAAACGTCAAAACATAGCATTTGTTTACTGGTGTAGCACTAATATTATACCTATGCTGGCTAACACCACGACAATAAAGATGGGACCTGAAAAAAGGCACTCGACATCCTGTGAAAATTATCCGCTTACCGTTAAAAATAAAGCCAGAAAGAGTAGCTGGTCGTGTCGTCGCAGACTGCCTCGCCAACAGGCATTTCAGCGAAACAGTTGTACGAATCACCTTACAGGAAATACACCTATTCACTGCGCTACTCACATTTCTGTGTGCGAGGCGCAGAAGTCCACGATGGGGCTACACTGCCCTAGCAGCATACGTAATCCAGAGGTAAACGGAGGTGCTGGTCAACTCCGGAGCTGCTGGCCTTTGACCGTTTCAGTGCACTCAACAAAAATTTTCCCCTAAAAAAATAGATGAAAGGGGCCCTGCCACGTTTTTGCAATACATCTGCGTACACTTACACGCCAGCATTTTGAACGTCTTACAGCGTTACGAGTGACACTACCAAAAAAGAGACTATAGATGCGTACTGAATTCGTATGTCGTGGCCGCCACCCTGCTTGCGTACGGCTGCTGTGATTACATGTAATATACGCATTTGTGCGCGTTGTATTACCATTATTATATACGTGATCCATCTTCTTTTGTGTGTCTTACGTTGCGTCTTGAGCGTGCGTACTTGCTCTTGTGGGTTAAATGATGCCTTCTGCTTGACGTGCTAAAATTATGATTATGGTGCAACTCTGAGATTGTAAAAAAATCAGAACAAATCCCAGGCCCCTAAGTTTAAGCTCGTAGGCCGGTGTTCGTTAATTTCGTGGCATCAAACCCGCGTACTCGAGCTTTTTCTTGTTGGTGTTGGGCCTATGCCGAGTCCGAAAGGGTTCTTTGATTAAAATTTTCAAACCATTTAATACATACAAGTGTACTTGCACATATTTTTCAAACCATTCAATACATACAAGTGTACTTGCACATAGAATAGAAGTGTTGGTGAAGCCTTCCCGCGTGATGTCAGCACACTTGGCAAATGCTCGTTGAAGCTGGCTACATGCTGGCTGGCACTGGCCGCGGTTGCCTGTGAAGGTAATTATTAATAATTAAAAGTATAGCTGACACACTTCTGTGCTCATTGCTTGTGCATTGCAAGACAAGATGTCGGGGAATGACACCCGGCTTTGACATTTTCATTTTTGCAGTGTACTGGTCATCGGCTGCGGATCCCTACCTTCCCGAAGACACCATGCACAGTATCCCGATCTTTCCCAAGCACGCAGCGCCGAGAAAGAACACTACGAAGGAGAAGGTCACTGATATTTGTAGAATTAAACCACACGAGACACGCAAAGAAAGCCCTTTCGCGCTCGAGGTGAACGGATATGGTGATGCGAAGAGTGCATTCGTGATCGCAGAATGCGAAGTTATGATGTGACATTTTTGTGCGCCTCAGGTAGTAATTTATCACTCACCGACGCCTCTCCTGATCGTAAATGCAGTTAGAGGTTCCTGCCATGAGCGGTAAGATTTTGTAGCCCTTTTATATAAACACGCTTTACAGGTGTACTAGGTATAATAAGGAAAGAAGCTAAGCCTTTATCTTGCAGTCCTCTCTTCACTCCGTCTCGATGTAGGTGAACCTCCTGTACAAGGAAGGGCTCTCCGGTCACGTGCTCGCCTCTCTGCCGTTCGTGCTCGCGCTGGGCGCTCCTCTACCGGGTTTCGCTTACAGGGTCTCCATGGAGGTCAACAGTGGCGCCAAGGTATGCAGCACATATATATGTTGTGACGGGTTCACATACCGTTTTCTTTTACTCTCTCTCAATCAAGCACCCTATATCACAGCTACAGCGCGCATATCTCACCGCACCAGCCATCCACTCCGGGTTGCCCGCCCACCATCGCATACTACTGCGTTTTCCGCCTCGTTATTCCTCAGAGCAGCCGCAGACTGGAACGGCCTGCCCTATATGACGTCGTCGCCATTGCTTCGTCTTCTACTTTCAAACAACGCATAACTCGTAACTCAATGTTAACTATTGTTTGCTGTTTGTTTTTCTGTAACCCCCACCCCTTATGCAATACCCCTGAAAAGAGGGGCCTTTAAGGTAATGAATTTTTTTATTTATTTTTATTTATACAATTCTGCGGACTCGTGGTCCATGCAGGGTGGCCAGTACAAATACAAGAGTAATACAAAGAAACAGCAACGTACAGAAAAATACAGATTAGGGAAGGTTTACATGACAGAATGATCACTTGTTTTGGTAAGGCAGTTCCATTCATTCGTTGTTCTCTGGAAATAAAACTTAAATAGGTCTGTGCGAGCAAAGTGTGGGGTGAAATGAAACGCACCCTCCAGGATAGCCTTCAGAAATGTTAGCACTGACAGTTAACATCTGCCCCTGTCTTGCTGTCTGTACTAAAAATAAAGTAAAAGATAGCCTCCTGTAGTGGCTTTCTCGTATTTCACAACCGAAACTTTGTAAGCATTGTGAAGCTTCGGACACATTCCGAAAATACATAATGCGCAGGTTAGACTTATTTTTTTAATTGCGGATGGCGCACGTTCTCAAATATGTTGGAGTAAATATTTGGACAGTAACTAAGAAATTGTGCACAGATAATCTCATCAGGGACTTGTTCCCCACTTGAAAAGCTTTTCCGAAAACGGCCAATAATCCGTTTTGGAGAAGAGTTCTGGTGCGTAACCTTTGTATACAACGCGCACTGGCGCGTGTATACATAGACAAGGGGAGGCCACTATGTTTGCTCTAACTCGGCCCCGCGCTCCCGATGCACGTCTCTAAATATCAGTGGTGTCGCTTCTTTGGTCTGTTGGCGGTTGGGATCCGACCGGCGCCCTTCGTGCAGGCAACTAAGCGCAATAATTATACACTGCACCACCGCGGCGGTCGCATTTTTGATGGAAGCGAATTACCAGAGGCCTGTGTACTGCGTATTTCTCCAGGTGGAAAATTTGCGGAGTCCTCCAATATCGTGGCCTCATTTTTGCGTTTATCATGCACGTTGCCTTGTGTTCTGTGCGAAGAGAGGTAATATAATGGAAGAGATACAGCGCAATACAGTCAAATCTCGATATACGAAAGAGTATACTTGCGGGGGAAAATTTCGTTACATCGCGAATTTCGTTAAGCCGAGGTTTTCATATTTCAACAGTGAGAACGGCCTCGGATGCTTCCAGGATAGACGTGCAGCTCAAAAGACAGTATAATGAAGTGAGATAGCTTGGGAAAAAAAAAAAAAGCGAAGTGGCGAACTGCGGGCTGTGCATCACTCACACCGCACGGGGACGTTTGCTGTGCCGCGCGTGCGTGTGTGTTTGCCGTAGGACTGTACGCGCACTCACACCCGCACCCATATCGCTCCATAGCGTGTGCGTGTGCGGTGCGTAATTTGTTAGGCGAACACGAGGACGATGACGCTGGGTTCTTTTTCGATAGGCTACACGCACTTTGTGGTCCCGGCCGCGCAAGCATGGGAGGCTGTAGCCAACGATGGTGTGGTGCGTTTGGGTTGTCGCCTGTTAAAAGCCCGCAGTAAGCGCTCTAACGGCGTCAAATCGCGTGCACTGTGCCGAGCAAATGGTTGCAGGTACTTATCGCGACCGGCGGTAAGTAATATTCACTTGTTTGCTGGTTATGTTGTGAGAAGTGTTTTAAGTTTGTTTCTGCAGCATTATGCGGCATCTCTAGTGAATTCAACCTGAATGAAGGTATGTCAACATTACGTATTACGGTGATTTTGCTGCTGAAACGCTTCGTGCGAAAGGACGAATACAGGCGACTTCCATCTCACTCGAACATCTTGTGATTTTTCTTTTTCGTAATTTATTAGTTGTAGAGGCTCCAATACACGACTTGAAATGTCCGGAAAATTCGTTAAATTGAAACTTTCTTTCCAAATCACTTCGTCAAACAGCGAACAAATGCATCCAACATAGGGAAATGAAACTAATTCGTTTTAATTGAGAATTTCGTTAAATCGCGGCTCGTTACACGTTTGACTTTATTTAACCGCACCTCAACAGGAGCTGATGGAAGCATACGGCATCAGCAGCTTCGTGTACTGGCTGGGCAACTTGCTGGTGGAACTGGTCAAGCTGACTCTGATCGCCGCGCCACTCACGATCCTCTGGACCTTCACGGAGCAGTTCAGCGGCACCGCCCCTGACGTTCAGCTGGTCCTCATCGCGTTCTTCTACGCCTCGTCGCTTGCTCTCTGCCTGCTGATCGCAAGCTTCGCGACGAGGCGTGAGCACCCTTTAGCTGCTTAACCTTGGCCTGTATTGAAAAAAAAATAATAATGCTAAAATCAGGTGGATTTCACAAATTGGTGGAATCAATGTTATGCGAGGCAACCACCTAGGAACTTTGCCTATGCAGAACTGTTTGGTATTCAGCCAAGTTTTACGAGCAGGAGCAACGTCGGTGTGCAATGTGAGAACAAGCACCATCACCATAGCTGCTGATGCGATGGGGTTATTTATGGTGCGTGCCATGTGGTGGGTCGAGCAGCCGTGGCTTGTCACCTCGATTTCCCGGATTCGATTCCTGCCCAACTAAGCCGTGCTAAATTGCAACTTCTGTGTGTCGGTCCGCTTGTTATATCTACATTTACAACAAACGGTGCGTCTTCCTCTCGTTTAACTCGCGGAAACTGTGTTGTCATTAAGTTTTACCGTGTCTATATTGGTTGGTACAGCATAGTTGCAACGTTAACATTCAATCACCTGTGGCACGTATCTGCAAACCCGGGCCATGCACTCAGGATGGGAGCCACACGTCATCACGTCATTGTTAATCTCGAAGTACATGAAAATATATCATTTTTGTGATGTGCCATGTTTGTCATACGTTGATACCCTACCGTTAACATTTTGGCATGTCCCAAATGAACAAGATGAGCACAGGAGAGCGGCGAGACGTGGACGTCTAGATAGGTCAAGGAGTTTCAAAAACCTCCTTTAGATAGATAGATAGATAGATAGATAGATAGATAGATAGATAGATAGATAGATAGATAGATAGATAGATAGATAGATAGATAGATAGATAGATAGATAGATAGATAGATAGATAGATAGATAGAAGTTGCTCAAGTTCGCCGATAGATCCTGCGTATGTAAAATTTAATCCGCTAAATAAGTTCGTCAGAGGATATCTCAGCCAGTCCGTAGGCTAGAAGTATAATTAGCAATGCTCGCTGAGCAATTACAACGCGTGCTTACGAGCAAGAAGCTTTGTGAGTTCGACTCCTCGTTCGTGTAGCCCGAAGCCGAACTGACTTTAATAGTCGTCACATTTAGCCATAACCTTCCGTTCCACATGTTCCTAATCTGCATAAGTGTATGGGATAGGTCATAGAGGATGAAGGTTCGGGGATAGATCATAGAGATATCCTCGGGGTTTTTTTACATTGCGCAAGCATACGGCACGTGCGTTAGCTGCGCGTCTGTGGCACTTACAGGAAAATAGGTTACGCATCTGACGCGATGGAGGTTTCATGGCACCACGATTCTGCATTCTAAGTTTTCATTCATGCTCCTTGTCCATATACCTTGCCTTTTCGTTGTACGTGCACTCTTTGTCCCAGTATTTCGGCGCTTCCTTGTCTTCAAGAACAAACATGCCAGCCAATTTTGCCTTCTAATACCGATGCCATACGATCTCTTTCTATCGCGATCGGGCCTGATCCGAATCACGTTTCTTGGCCATGTTTGGCTCGTCTACCTCAGCTGAGGGTGGGAGCCAATCACAGTCAAGAAATGTAATCCCTATAGCGCTTGATCGCGATCAGCAGTGCACCATGCGACACCGGTGTAAGGTGACGCACTCTGATGTGTTCGTCTCACTTGGACTGCCGTTCGCAGCCGGTGTGGCCGCCTTGTCGGTGGTGGTGTTGACGCTGACGTCGACGTTACTCCCCGTGGTAGCCCTGGTGGGATACTCGGCCGAGTACATCAACATGACGCGCAAGCTGCAGTTGATCAGCTGCCTGATCCCGGACGTGGCCCTTACGTACGCCCTGACCATGATGCACATCAACAAGGAGCTGGGCGACCGCCTCATAACGCTCGACAACATGAACATGTTCGTGCTGCGCGACGTGTCCATCTACAAGATGGTGCACGCCATGGCGGCCACACTGGGCGTATGCCTCTTGCTCACCATGTACGTCGACAAGGTGTGGCCCGGCGGAGAGGGCGTGCCCGAGATGCCACTGTTCTTCGCCGACGTGAGTGCATCGCACCGCGGGTACAGTTCGCGTGCGTTGACGAACTGAGGGCGCGAACATAGTTTACCGGACTCTTACAGAACCCTGAGACAGTGTTTTCGTGTTAGGGAAGATCGCCTAATTGTGAAACCCTACGTTCTCAAATTTACTCGCCTGCTTGTTATTCCCGCAAACGTGTTGCCAGATTGCTTTAAATTACAAATATGCTGTTATAAAATACCCGGGGAAGCGTGTCGTTTATACTTTTGCTATGTTTTGAGCACGTAATGTCGGAGTCAAATGAAACACGAACGGGGGAGCGCGTGGCCCAAGCATTAGAAAAGTTATGGTGCTAAAATATTGGACATTTTAGGGGAGTGAACAGTGCCGCCAAACCCGTTGTATATGCCTGTGCTGGTGGCGACTGGACGGCGTGCACGTTACCATCGCTAATGTTTAGGCAACGCGCTATGCTGGGCGCATTTGACGCCCGCAGTGCACATTATCGTGGATATAATGAGCAATCGCGGCTAGTGTGCGACCTCAGTTTCAACCGCGCTGAATAATTTCCAAAGGAACGAAATAACTCCACATCTGACAGAGGGAAACAAACTGTCCAACCTTCTTTTCATACGACGCATTGGCAGATCTCCATCAGAAATAATGCCTGATGTAAGGACAACCTAATTGATTGATTTGTGGGGTTTAACGTCCCAAAACGAGCTCTGATTATGAGAGACGCCGTAGTGCAGGTCTCCGGAAATTTCGACCACCTGGGGTTCTTTAACGTGCACTGACATCGCACAGCACACGGGCCTCAACATTTCGCCTCCATCGAAATGCAGCCGCCGCGGCCGGGATTCGGTCCCGCGCCCTTTAGATCTGAAGGACAACCTAAGGCATGGCATGCATTGGTCAATATGATATACCAGCGATCATGTACGGAAATTGCGCTGCTGCTATATTTCGTAACGTCACCTCAAGGATTATGTACGACATGCATTAAATGACCTCGCGTTACATTTATTGCCGTAACACGTGTCTCTATCGGCGTATTGCGAATTGTGCGAGATGACGTTTTCGCGATGCCTGTGGAGTTTGAAAGTCTGTAAAAAAAATAGAGAGTCGTAAGTGTTTTAAGTAACAGCTATTTGTTTATTTTCTGATTTGCTGAGCTTATGGTTGCCGTACAAGAAACTCCATTGTGAAATATAAATTTCTCTTAGTGTAAAGACGGCAAAATAGCTCACCTAATTTTGTTTAGATTGAACTGTCTTCCTTCGACAACATTTGTTCGTATTTGCGACTTTATTCTTGGCAATAAAGAACGCACTCGGCCTTCTTTCGTGCCGTTAAACACAAAGGCAACCTATCATAGTGAACACGTATATGAGAATTGTAAGCGTTAGCAAGACGAAAGGCCTTTTACCTGTGACAGCCGTTTTTTCTTCTCTAGTTGGGAACGTAATGTCTTGAATTTCATGAAATGCAAGAAGGACGGGGTTAAGTAACGCAGCGAATGGACTGCGATTTCCAGCGACCGTTTGTGATTTCAGTAGGAAGAAACTGAGCATTTGCTTTACTAACCGCGCCTATGTGGCCATAGTCGCCAGGAACTGGGTGTGTATAGTCTGTTTCACTAAAGCTTAAACAGTGCGCAAAGCGCTTCGCACGTATTTTCGGCTCGTCAATTCACGAGGCTAGGCCGCGCACTTGATTGCGCGCCATAACTTGTGTGGAATGGAGGCCCCTGCTTGTTAAATGTGGGAATGCTGAAGATGTCGTAGTATATTATCGCAAATCTATCGTGCGCACCGAAGCACCTAGTCTGAAATAGCGCTATGATGCCAGTTGACAAGTCGTTGAAAAAGTGTTCCATGTAGTCGCATCTTCGAACCGCGCATATGTCGTGAAACATGAATTCTCGAGAGCATTGTAAGGAATGAGAAAAACTCATTTTCTTCCCCCCCCCCCTCCCTTTAATTTCCAAAGGCCGAATGTGTATCTGGTACTGAATCTTAATATACTGGCATTCTTACTGCACGTCAAAAATCCACGTGATCGAACTGGGCCGCGAGCCGTCCGCTGCGCCGTCCCACGTAACGTCAACTTTTGTTAATTTGGAGGGTCAGTTTCATCTCGCCTTAAAATGGTGCTAGCGGGTTGGAAGATTGGTCACGTCCAATATAAACAAGAAGCACGTGAAACCTTTTGGGCATATCTTTGGCCCAGCGTTGTAGTTTATATTTACCTGCCTGCTACGCGCGCTTGTTCTTAGGCAGCCGGAAAAGCTGTGTAAGAGTTGAGATTTCCATCATTTGAAATGTTATTGACAAAGTGTTCGATGCAGCGTAAGCAACCCGCTGACAAATTAGAGGAACGAGACGCAGATAAGAATCCAGTTTAGAGGTTTGCATGTAGCCTCTTTGCATACTTTCAAGTGCTCGCTGCGCAACGCTTTTATAGAGAGACTACTACACAGAGCTCCAGCACGGACATTACTCATATATGCATTCACAACATAGCGAGGCAACATGCGTGCACACAAACGCATATTCGTCGCAAATTATCGCACTTACAACGCATTGGAGCGCGTGGAAAATTATCCACTTGAAATGTCGCTAACAAGTTTTATGCCGCAACGAAGTAACCTAATGCAAACACGTGCGCAGCGTTCACTTATAGTTGACTACGCCGAGAACTTTCAAGGATTCTGATGGTGTACATGCATGGGTCTATGTTAACTATAGGGTCGCCAACTATAGGGTGATATCACGCTGAAAATTCGCGCGTGGTGCGCGTCGTACACTGATGCTCGGCTCGAGGTTAATTGAAGGCGTCTCTGTTCGGCTGCTCTTGTAGCTCTGCCCTTTATGGCTTATTTTTTCTTTTGTAATCCTGTTTTCTCCGGGGCAGCCGGAGTACTGGGGCGTAAAGTACCAGCTGTTCTCCCACACTCCGAAAATCCGTCGCATGAGCGCCGAGAAGTATACCATGGAGCCAGCACCGCAGGACTTGCAGCCTTTCGTGGTCGTCCAAAAGCTTACCAAAGTGAGCACTGACTTAGGATCGTGATGAATACGTGCCAAGTCGCACGGGAATCAGTCTGGCCGCGTTCATCGATACTCAAAGCGTATCTCAGGTATCGGAGGTCATCAGTGGACTCGCTGTTAGTTTTTTGTTCCGCCCCATCAACAAGGGCACGTAGGAAGGTTTTCTTAGCAGAAAAAAAAAAAGAAGAATAGCAGTTGTGGTTGCTCCGTGGCTATGGTGTTTCTGTACCTGCGAAATACAAGATCTGGTGTTCAAATCCAGAACGCACATCGATGGCGGCGGAACATTAAAAAAATTTTCATCTACCCAGATTTGAACTCATATATTGGCAATGCATGAGGACGGATAAGTCTACTATTGCTGGTACCGCACTATTAGAAGAATTAAGCTAAGAGTGAAAGAAAGACGAAAGACGAAGAACGTCGAACATACACCAGCACTTTTGCTGTGTCCCTTTTTCTCACTCTCTACTTTTTCTTGCGCTCAAACTTTTTAACAGCGAAGCTGTTCAGCACGACGTGAAAACGTCCGGCCTCCCCCAAAAAAACCGTTGCCTAGCAACCAGAGAGGCACAGCTGGTGTGACGTCATGCTTAGGCGCGCCAGGTTTGAAACTGCCTAGCTACCCTTGGCGATGGCTGTGCATGAGCCATGCCTCTACCGCCGCCGCAGCTGGCCATGCCAGGCCGGCCCATTTCATGGTCCAGCTTCGTTGTTTCAAGCCTTGCGCGGCCGAGTGCTAGCTTCGCGATCTTGCATTGTAACAATTCATGTATTGTAACAATTCAGCACGATAAACATTTATCGGTAGCTCTCTACTGAGGCATGGTTTTGGAACGTTAAATTGAACAGCTCGCATATCGATGGTTTTGGTTCTCAAAGAATGATTGGTAGCCACTTTAACGAGCACTACATATATGTGTCAAACCTTAGCGAATAACATTCTCAGTTATTCTTAAGATCAAAGCAGTGTACTTCTCGACAGAGACTGAGTGTGCGCGGATGTGAAATAAATTGCTTATTTATAGCAACCACATTAAATATGTCTGTTGTTGTTGTTGTTTTGTAGGGTTTAACGTCCCAAAACCAGCTCTGATTATGAGAGACGCCGTAGTGGAGGGCTCCGGAAATTTCGACCAGATTAAATATGTCTTCGTATTGAGTATGCGGAAGGAGAAATACTATTGCTCCAATGCATAATACCTGTAATGCGCGAAGACGATTACAAGGAGAAATTTAGTCAGAATAAGAACTAATATACAATAAATGATTCTCATCAGAAAATAAAGAAAAAAAGGTAAATAAATTGCGGGAAATTACGAAGAGCGGATAGCCCTTGTGTTATACTTGAGTACGATGTATGCGGAAATAGCACGGTTTGGTTCGGACCGCTCCCTAGCCCCTTGCTACCATCCTTAAGTGCCTCCCACTGCCAACGCTGTTGTTTAGACTTCGCCCACTTGGCATCGAATCGAGGTGGATTCTTCACCTGTATAGCGTTATACTTGAACTGATGTTTTGCCGCCCTTACAAGTTTTAAACATTTTGCTTGGAGTCCCTGAGAGCGCGCCCAAATTTTGTGGCCAGGATACGTAAGTCACCAAGGAAAGATGCCGCTGTATCCCTGGTCCTTCACGCCAACGCGCACTTCTGGCGCTTATGTTGTCCCTTCTTATTCTCGTGACCGTGCTGGTGGCATAACTTTTTCTACTACGGCCTTCCAACTGCTTCAACTTTCTGTCACTCGGGGACACCTCCATTCCCTGTAGAGTGCTCCCTATTTCACCACAGCACTCGACCTAGCCGAATTATATTGTTTATTCTATTGTGAGTCTTTCGCTATTTCTCTTTCCTCCGGCTTGGCGCACACCTAGTAACTCGATGGCGCCCATTCTCGCGGAGAGCCCGTGGCGATACATGGAACGCTGCTGATATTAAGGTTTGTTTGAATGAATCGGCAATAATCCTAGTCAAACGTTAATTGACTGTCTTCAAGTGTTATTACAAGGGCGTTCAGGTTTTTATGCATTACATTCCAGCGATCAATGAATGTCAGTCAGGCCATCAAGTTAAGCCGTCATACAGAGCAAAGCAGATGGTTGAGTCATTAAGTGTGGCTATACAGCAGACCAAAGCCCGTTTTCAAGAAAACGTCCCACGCTAAAGAATACGTAAAATAGTGTGTCAATCAATCGTGATGCCGGACGTATCATTAGCGAAGCCCGCCGGCCAGTGACAAGGATAAATTACGAACAAAAAAGCTTTTTTTTTCTTTTTTTTTCTTTTTAATCAGGCGCAGGTACGGAAAGCGAGCAAACGCCGCAACCCAGACATTTCCAGGAAGTTTCGATTCCATAATTTACCGAAAAATGCCGTCTGCCTATTTTACATATCAAGGCACTTTGTAGCCCCCAGGAAGGCAATTTATTGCGCAAGGAAAAACTGAACCAGCCAGGACGAGAGCTGGTTCACCTTTTTCGTGGCGTTGCCTTTCCTGCGCTCCCTACCTTCACAGAACCTTACATAACTCTTCCAAGCATCTTTTACGTTGCCAACTCTACACAGACTCGGTGCACTTCTGTATTCCGCGCAGAATATCGTCACCCTGTTCCGGTCGGTGACGGTCCTGAAGATGGTGAGCGTGAAGATGTACGCGGAGCACGTCACCGTGCTTCTTGGCGTCAACGGCAGCGGCAAGTCGCTCATTCTCAAGGTCATGAACGGTCTGTCGAGGCCCAACGGCGGCACAGTGTACGTGGGCTCCGGCTACGACGTGCGCCAGAACATGTGGCACGTCCGTCAGCTGCTCGGCTACTGCCCGCAGACCGAGGCCCTGCTCGACGAGCTGAGCATCGAGGAGAACCTGTACTTCTTCGCGCGACTGCGCAACATGAGCAGGCACAAGGCGGCCAGCGAGGCCCAGATCATGCTGTACGAGTTCCAGCTCTTCAACCGGCGCAAGGAAGTGGTGCACCGCCTCGACTACAACGACCGACGCCGCCTCCAGCTCGCCATCGCCATGATCGGGTGGCCCACGGTAAGCCGCGCGGAGTGTATGCAGCTATATAACCAGAACTGTGGCCGCGGCGGCCGCGGGACTATCCTCGTCCGGCACCTACAATTCTGATTACACTGATCTGTACTCTAGCCTTACCCTCGGGAAGCGGCTGTGGAAGCTTAACGGCGGAAGTGGAGAGCTCGGGGACGCGGATTCGATTGCCTGCCCCGGCGGCCACCTTTCAAATCGGGCGAATTAAAAGCTGAGAAAAATTAGAAGCCCTTCCCCTATAGGCAGAACTTTAGTGTACTAGAACTAGATCTAGTATACACTATAGGCAAAACGGAGGCGAGCGAAGCTTGGCCTGTGCCGCCCCCCCCCCCTTTTTTTTTTTCCCGTCCTTTCTCTCTTTAAAAGAGAGTTCAAGGGATTCACACGGCTCAGATATGTTAATACGCACGTGTTACCGGCGCGCGCCTTGAGCTGCATCTACATCTTGATGATGATGATGATGATGATGATGATAGTGGTTCGGTTAGGAAAGGACGATGATTTCTGCAGCCCATGTAAAGAGCACGGCTAAGTGTCCGTAGGGGCGGGGGAAAGGGAGTGAAAGAGAGGAGAGAAAGGCCGTAGTGGAGGGCTCCAGAAATTTAGACCACCTGGGGTTCTTAAACGCGCAGTGACAACGCACAGTATACATCTTCGTGCACATAAAACCTCGTTTGAAAGCGCGACCATGATGAACCGAGTGCGGCTGAATTTGTTAACGTGCTGCGCTTACAAACAGGCCGCCGGTGGACCCCGCCACGGTGGTCTAGTGGTTATGGCACTCGGCTGCAGATCCGAAGGGCGCGGGATGGAATCCCGGCCGCAGCGGCTGCATTTCGATGGAGGCGAAATGTTGAGGCCCGTGTGCTGTGCGATGTTAGTGCACGTTAAAGAACCCCAGGTGGTCGAAATTTCCGGAGACCTCCACTACGGCGTCTCTCATAATCAGAACTGGTTTTGGGACATTAAACCCCACAAATCAATCGATCAGGTCGTCGGTGGTTCGAACCTGCAGCCGGACGAGGAATTTTTATTTTCGCGCGGCATGAGCTTTTACGTGCGCCAGCGACAACGACTTCATAAGCCAGCCAATACAAGCTTCGCACGAAAATACATGTGTAGCGTTCTTGTCGCGGAAAACACGCACACAAACACACACATACACTTTTCACTTTTGTGATTATCGTAGACAAGCATGCCGAGTACGATGGACACTTACAATTGGTTTTTGTTAGATTAAGAAGCTGAACTTGCTTTAGTGATTGCTTTCTAGGAATATGAAAGACGCCATAGTGGAGTGTTCCATAAATTTTGGCTACCTGGGGTTCTTTAACGTGCACTAACATCATGGGCCTTAACACTTCGCCTCCATCGAAATGCAGCCTCTGCAGCCGCTTAACTTACTTTAGCTTTGCACTTTATCTGAATTCTTGTGACTGTTTATAATTACTTTTATGATTGTCCTACATTGCACCACTAAATGAAATAAGGAACTCAACCCAGCAAATTATGTGAATCAGATATACAGCGAAAGTTCGACATCTGTGGCGACCTCCCAGAGCACGCGAAATTCAATTCAGTTAGTACCCTTTCAGTCAACATGGTCACCGCTGGAGTCGCTTCCGCATATCAGAATAGCAAGGCGCATCCATCCCTATGCCTTCCATAAAAAATAAATTCTAGTCTTAGAAATGAATGCCATTCCTACAAGATTTTTTTATTTTCTTTCTTTTTCGTCCGTACTCTGCGCCTCTCTGCTCGCGTTTAGCTAAGCGTTCAACTGTCCGCAGTATCTGCTGCTGGACGAGCCGACGGTGGGCGTGGACCTGGAGACGAGGCACAGCCTGTGGGAGACGATCCTGAAGGCGCGGCAGCGATGCGGCATCCTGCTCGTCACGAACTCCATCTATGAGGCCGAGCTACTCGGCGATCGCATTGCCGTCATCTCTCAGGGCTCTGTCGCATGCTGTGGCTCTTCTATTTACCTCCGCAAGCGGCATGGTATATATAGTTAGGGTTGTTTGTTTTCGAGTATGAAAACCCGACCTTTACGCGATTTTTACACTCCGAACCCGTTTAATGAAAATCGGGTTAAACACTATTTATCCCCGTATTGTACAGTACACCATACCAACATGCTTTAGATGCAAAGCAGCTTATGGTCGAGCCTGTTCCGTCCATGCGACGTCCACACCACCACTGCGCATGCGCAACAGCTGGCCCCAGCTGGCAAGGAACGAGAAGGCGCCCTCGCCCGCGAGAGACAACGCTGCCACAGGCAGCTTCTGCTAGCGAGTTTCTTGATTGAAAAAACCGACTGCTCGCGCTGCACAACCGTTCACCGGCCACCCCATATATGCAGACACTGGATCTTGACCTGCAATGTAATGCCAATGGGAGATTTCTCTTGTGCGTAGTTGAACCACAAGGATTCGCAGCGGGCGCGTTAACTAAAAGTAATCCGGAACTCGGCACGATCTACGACGTGGGACGCAGGTACCTCATAAAGACCAGGGGCATAAATGACAACGCGTGTGTAAATATACACACGTTGTCACTCATTTACATGCATGAGTGGACAATGTCACGGGTGATTTACGATAACACGGAACGATCCCCAGTGCTCCGCCCACTCGTCATGGTTCACTTCGTGGAGATGCGTGAATATTTTTATGCTTCACGGAGTTCGCGGTGCATGTGCACTGTACAGTTACCCGACCTGGGGACAACGAAGTCGTTAAGTGAGCGCCATTGACGTTGCGTGCAGCGCTCTTTAGAGGCTTGTAAATATATCCGCTTAAACGCGAACTTCAGTGTGGCTCAACAGAATACCAAATCTTTCCCCTCATTTCACCTGAGAAAATGGCACCCAGTTTTTACCCCTGTCACTCATCAATGTAGCAATGTCTCCGATATCAAAACCAGCTCTCGTCACACACGGTACCCACACTTGCATTTTCAAGGACCATGGAAATCGAAGAAGCCTGCGGGTATCATGGTATAGCTCATTCAAATGCGTGCCTTTCAAGAGCCATTGCAATCAGCTATCCTTGAAATCTGTGAACCAGCGCGGCGGGGTCAAGATGTTCTTTTTTCTTTTAAGTTTGCACACGATGCATCGTTTTCAATATAGTTCACCGAGGGCACCAGGGAAACATATATCACGCGTCATGCGATATTTGAATTCAGCGATATACTTTGTTCGGCTATAATATTGGCCACTCCTTCAGTCTTCACCTTTCTGTACTCCCCTGTCTTAATTTCGCCCAAGCGAGGAAGCGTACAAATAACTTAACGGCCGATAAAACGTCGTCAGTCATGCTAAGTGCTATCTGAGACGCGGTACAAATTAACCTTCTTCTCTCACAACCAGTTACAAGGAATATGAAATTACATGTAGAAGATGGTCAGTGCGCTTGTTTCTGAACTGCAGCAATGGAGCGTGCAAATCAAACTTAACGCCGTCTTTCGAGTCATATGCTTCGTTCCACGCGACACCACTGTGTAAACGCTACAAAAATTTCATCAGAAGAATGCACTGCATGTTGCACCTCGCCACTGGTTCTGAACTGTGTTGCACATAAGTCCCGACGGTGCACGTAGGTCCCGACGTGAAAGGTGCCCGCTGGGCACCAACGCGCATCTTGCAGACCCTCTATGAAGTTCTTGATCCGTCCGTCCGTCCAGCCATGCATCTATCCATCAACGTTGTATGACGATAACGCTGCACCCTCCGTGATGCACTAATATACATGGAAAAGATGACATGTTGCATAGGATGACGGCCCAATCACAATCATCACATTCGCTTTTCTATGCGAGAGTTTGTTTGACCTAACCTAACCTGACCGTCGTGCACGCCTTGTTGGTTCATTACAAAAAAGAGTATTTTGAATACCGCAGCAAAAGATTCCTCTTTGTCCATGTTTTGTTGCGCTATCCAAAACACAATTTCCTACCGCTTCAGTGCGGTTGGGAATTGTAATGTTTCACGTAGTTCCGACGGTGTCATCTTCAAGCGTTAGCTTTGCTAGACGCCGTACACAGGTAACATTAAAAATTGGCTCTGCCGCATTGTGCACCAATCACATGGAGCGAATTCCCGGGCGGCCGCGGTACAAGTAAGAGCTGTTCGCTGCGGATCAAATCGGTCTTAAATACTGTCAGCCGGCGGCGGCGGACGCAAGCAGGGAGCACGAAGCGATCAGGCGTCAACTGCATTCGACTTCCGGCTGCTAAAGCACCGAAAGTGTGACGGCAGCAACCCCCGGTTCTTTTATTGCATCTTTGCGCCTGTCACGACGAAGGCAGGTCACACTCTTGCCGAGTCGGTGCTCGCCGCTGAGAGTTCGCTGCACATGGTTGGGTCATCTATGAATCTTCGCTTGGATATGCAAATTCATGGCATTGGAGCACAAAGTCAGATACAGAAGACCAAGACATAACAGTCTGCGCGGAGTGGTGCGAATTAAAAGATTAAGAGCTGGTACAACTACGCTTGACTGCAGGTTCCGGGTACAAGTTCACCATCCTGATGGAGGAGGAGCATGACGTGGCCGAGCTGACGGCCTTCATCCAGCGCTTGCGCCCGTCGGCCGATCTGTACATGGAGCACAAGCGCTCCGTTGTCTATACCATCGGCTACCCGGGACCCACTTCGCTGATCGAGCTACTGCGAGAACTTGAGACGAACCAGAAGCAGCTCGGCATCACTCGCATCGGCGTGCACACGTCCTCGCTCGAAGACGTCATGCTCAGGTTCCAACGTTTCCAACGCTTCCAACGTTACTATAGGCCAGAATTGTCATTGCGCTTTTGGGGGACAGCCACGCTTAGCGAGCAATGCAGTAATGCGACCTTGATGGTATGACGAAGAAGAATGCGTCACGTCTTCGTCTATCTCTTTTCATGCGCTATAGGCCACACTTGGCCAGGAGCTGCGGCTCAGGTATAGAACAAACTACCAAGAGGGCGTCTGGCTTGCCCTTAACATTAGGGCTTGCAATTGGCTGAGCTGCTAGGTCTTCATTTTGGCGTGCTGAAGAGCGCCAGAAAAAAAAAAAAAGACGTGGCTGGTCAGAGGAATCGGTATAACACAAAAGTGAAATGTGTCTTCAGATAAGGAGTTGAATGTTTACTGTACATCGATATGAACGTGCCGATTGCAATCGGTGTTTCGCTGGTACAGCACGGTTTGACGTGGATGAACCTGAGTTAAAACATCGCCTCCATAACACCCACGACCTTGACCATCGCCTGCGGTAACTAAGGTAGTTCACGTAATAAATGGACAGATTCGTTTCATGTTCAGAGAGCTCCGAGCATGGGAGCTCTCCGTTACGCAAACTTTTCGCCATTGCTCGCTCGCCATCGGCTTTGACGTAACTAAATCCACTGCGTCGTTGCGCTGTAATGAGAATGAAGTGCAGTCGGGATGATTAGCTGTACTTCATATTAGAACGGCACCGCGCCCACAAGGAGGTTAGATGAAAGAAGACCACGAGAACATGGCGCTGGACGTTCATTTTATTTCATTCTGTTGAATTCACTCATTTCGTTTATTTACTTTAAGATCCCGGAACCGAGCACTAGATAGGAGGGGGAGAAGGCCTAACAACAGCACATTATTTAAACCAAACAAGATACTCCGAGAAAGGGGGCGATGAGCATGAAAAACCAAACAAGCTATAATACTAGATCATTTCAGAGCTTAGGTAAAAACCGATGTATGCCAGTAGTGAAGGAATGTGTATACGATACAGTAAGAGGTCAGGTACAGCACTATTAGAGTAACAGAACAAAGATGCATGACATTGTTCAAAAAGTAGTAGAGAGAAAGAAATAGATAATCGTCTCTCGTAATCAGAGCTGGTTTTGGGACGTTAAACCCCACAAATCAATCAATCAATTGTTTGAAAGATCGGCTAGTATAGCAAGTATGCTCATTAAGTTAGTTAAGTAGAGTCGACTGGAAAGACGTTAGTTCCTTAATGCTGGAAATGAATTTCACATGTGCTCTCTACTCATTAATTGATAAGACTAGAGGTGAGTGTAAATTTTTAGGCCGAATAAACAGTGGCCATACCTTGCGGTCTTGTAACCTTGGTGGTTTTTCTTTACCTCGCTTGCGAATGGGATCGCCGCCATTTTATTAGAAGTCCCTAAGCCGGCCTGCCGACAAGTGGCGGCATTGTGTGCTTGCTTTAAACGCGGATGCGAAAGCAAAAGTTCCAAGGCCTCTGACGGGTGATTCGGGAAGCTTTCCTGAAGCCTTTCAGAGACGCCACCATCATTTAACAAATGTTTTCAGATATTTATCCACGTAGCGCGATTGTGTGCCCATGCATGCAATAAAGGACTAAAGTACGACGTACGTTGGTTTTACACAGTGTATGCTTTCCTAGCATTCCGGCTGGCAGACAAGCCTCTGTCAAACTATATTAATAAGCACATCGTAATCCTGCAGTTTGGAGGAATGGTCATGAAAGGGCAATTGCCATCCATTCTCTTGCAGCACAGAACTTAAAGTGATTGGATTTTTAAATATTTCTGAAAAAGAAACGCCTTTTCCTGCTTAAAAGAAAATCGTCCTATTTCTGTGCTCCCACTCGGCACCAGCTCCTTCCCACTGGTCGCTGCCAAGCCATTCATTCTATGAAGAACTCATAGTAATTCCCCTGCACAATTGTGCAACAACAAAGTAAGCCTGTATTAAGCATAGCGTAATGATTTATTCGCCCCTGCCGCGGTTTATCAAGAGCTGTAGGCGACGTACTGTACGCCATCTTAACTGCGTCAAATAAGAGATGTGGGAAAGTGCCCTTGCCGCGCTTCGCATGGGTGAGAAGCGAAACTCGCACGAGTAGAACTGCCTTATTCGCGCAGGGTCCACGCCGAGCAGTCGGAGTTCCTAGTGAGTGACGCAGCGCCTTCGGAACTGAGCAGGTTCGATATGGAAGGTGAGCGAATAACGGCGAGCAGATAAAGTATACAGACGCCGCCTCATTTCCTTCCCTATGATCAAGGGCGTTAATTGATTGGTGGATCGACTAACTCCCTCTAGCGTATCCACTAGAGCTACGACAGACGTTCTACATAAGAAATACAATTTTGATTTTGTCTTCGGTTGCTGCGTTTTATCCTTCGGTAGTCAATAAAAGGAGTGTATCCGAGCTACGTTTATTGCTTTCTAGAAAAATTGATCTGACCCATGTGGCACCGTAAAAGTTCAATGATGCCCCGCCGTGGTGGTCTATTGGCTATGGCACTCGGGTGCTGAACCGAAGGTCGCGACGGCTGCATTTCGATGGCGGCGAAATGTTGAGGCCCTTGTCCTGTGCTATGTCAGTGCACGTTAAATAACCCGAGGTGGTCGAAATTTCCGGAGCCCTCCATTACGGCGTCTCTCACAATCATATCGTCGTTTTGGGACGTTAAACACTATAAATCAATCAATCAATCAAGGTTCATTGACACAAAGGTTAATGGTCAGTTGCGTTGCCCCGCGTAAAGTGGAAATTGCGCACAACTGTTTAGGTGTTATAGTTTGCGATATATGAGGCGAATAAGAGAGGCATGAATGTATACCTCAGCGGCGCCAACGACTTTCTGGTTCGGCAGCCTGAACACCAGGGTCCTCGCGATGGCGGCGCAGATGCTTCGACGGCGCGAAGCTCTACATTCTGGCGTCGGCGTCGCTAAGCTTCTGCTTGGGCATGCTGCAGCTCGTTTAGCGGCAGTGGCATGCGAAACATTTTCACCGGTTACGCCACTCACTGTTGAGACAAATAACTGGGCGAGTTCGTAGGATGATCGAGAGAACTCAGTGACGTAGTGGCTGTACGCGGACATTGTGTTGTGGGGTGCACTTCAATGTGGCCAACGCTCATTTCTGTCCACAAAGAGCGCCCGCTTCGTCATGATGCGCGGCATTGTGTCAGAATTCAATCCCGTGAAGAAAAGCGGCGCCCACAGAGACATTACTTTCCGTCTAGGACACGCGGCCCGCGGCCAAAACTCGCACAGCGCGCTTCGAGTGAAGTATGGAGCCTTCGAGAACACAACGTTGTGCAATACCTCTTCCTAGAGGAGCAAGCGCCAGGGGTGTTACCCATGGTGTAACCAGAACGCGGGGTGCGTGGGACGAAGTCTTTGGTTATCAGAAAAGCTTTTGGGGGTGTAGGATCCAACTGGGAGGTTGTCGGGGGAGTGTTTGGGGTGGAGGGGGGGAGGGGTAGTAACTATCGCGTAGTAACTTTATTGAGAATACATTTTTGTTCTGATGCCCCCTTGGCTCTGGCTCGGTCTTTGAACCACGGCCAGCATTACTGCTAGGTCAGTGGCATTGCCGTATATCTAAGTGCTGGGGTTGTGATTGTTAATGAGAATTAAGCTTTTTCCCGAAAAGCAAGGACTTAATAATTAAAAATCCATCCATACATCCCTCAGCAATTTAGAAAAACCTGCAAGTAAACAGCATCTGTAGCAACGGCTGCCATAGTGTGTAAAAGGGACCTGATGTTGATTTGACAAAGCTTTCGTAGGGTGTATTCAGAGACACGCAAGCACACACACATACGAAGTGACGGCAGAAATCAGTGCAGGCGGATCAGCAGATATATTGAGAAGGTGATTGTCGACGACGTGGCTAATGGTGTGTGTACCTGTAATCGTATCGATGCAGGAAGAGCGGAGGCCAGCGCCTCGACGCTCTTTTTATGCCAACTGGACGCCCTGGCTCGTAAGAAGTTCGCCAGTGGACGGCGCGTCATAGGCCTGCAGGCATCTGTGCTGGTCCTGCAGCTTGGCATTCTGGGGTTCATGGTCGCCTATCTGTCCTCCGAGTACCCTTTCGTCCAGATGCACCGCCTCCGCACGGTTGGCAGCGCTCTCAACAAACTGCGTACGAAAATTTCTCTCATTTAACAGGATAGTTGCCTCACGAGCGAGGAAATTCGGCACCCACCCAAGGCTGCCGCGATCCTTTGTAGGAGCTAAGAGAATTAAGAGTTCGCTTTTCTTGTGAAATCGCTAACGTCTTGGCGAGACGTAGCGCGGCTCGCCAAATAGTCTTTTGCAACAGCATAACTATATACTATACCGGCGCGAGATAGCGCTTTTCAGTTACCGCGTGCGAAAGCTATATACTGCTCTTTGCTATTTATTGTGCATGTTTCATCTCTACTTTTCTTGCATACGTTTTTGCGAAGCCGTGTTTCACGTCGCATGTTCGTCGTCCCTTCTGTTGGAATAAAGTAATAGGCGTGACTTCGTTAATCTGCCTGGGACTGCTTTCGGTTGCAGGAGCTGCATCTGTTAATAAACGGATTGAAATGGAATGATTTAATTTGACTCGATTTGATACAAAATCCTCAAATGTGTCCCTTGTGCCACATGAACATGTATAGTGCGGTACAATTAGGGGATGAAGTCATGATATGAGCGTTTGCGTAGTTTGAATGAGGCTGAAATCACGTTTTCTGTGTCATACTGTAAACGGTCAGCCAGTACCGTCCTCACCACATATTGATTGATTGATTGATTGATTGATTGATTGATTGATTGATTGATTGATTTCTGAGGTATTACGTCCCGAAACCAGCTTTATGAGAGACGCCGTAATGGAGGGCTCCGGAAATTTCGACCACCCCGGATTCTTGAACATGCACATAGTACACGGGCCTCAACATTTCGCCTCCATCTAAGTGTAGCCGCCGCGGCCGGGATTCGATCCTGCGACCCCCGGATCAGCAGCCGAGTACCATGCATAGCCACTAAAGACCACCGTGGCGGGGCCGTCCCGATCACTGTGCGCTATATGTATCCCCTCACACTGTCTCGCAGGCGTCATATCGGTGCCCAAGGGGCGCGAGGTCTTCCTCTCGCTCGACTTCGACCGGCTGAGCCAGGAGTTGCACGCTGTGGTCCTCAAGGTGCGCCTCGTGATCGGCGCATTGTTTCCCGTGGCCATGTCGCTGTCGCCTTCGCTGCGGCTTAGCTGCCGCTGCAGGAGCGCGTATCGGAGGCCAAACAGCTGCAGCTGATGACCGGACTGAGTGCGGCCCGCTACTGGACCATCACGTCCTCATCGACATGGTGTACCACGTCCTCACCACGCTGCTGCTGCTTTCGCCCTTCTTCACGCCTTCGCGCAGCGACACCGTGTGCGAGACGTTCACGTACCTGGGTATGCGGCGCGGAACGTGTTTGTCGATTAAGACCGAAATTCGCGTGTATTCGTCAGTGGCTGAGAGTTTCTGTAACTTTCCGCGGGTGTTCGGTTGTGCATGCAAATAGCCACACGAGAAGAATGGCCCAGCGGGAAAAAAAAGCATGGATGGTTGGTTAGGGAGATTACAAGGTGTCTCGACAAAATGTCCGCTAAGAAGCAGTTTACGTGTGAACTGGCATAGCCAAAGAAAACAAGAGAGCTCAGCGTTATTTTATCGCAACAATGTGATTGGTGAAAGTGAATGAAGAATTGATGTGTGCCATTTGCAATTTAAGATTATAATTTACAGGCTCCCTCGAGTTTCTCGTTTGGTAGCTTTTTAGGCATGCCATGACTGAATTTTGCTTCAAGAGATCTTGTAAGACTTTTTTTTTAATATAGTCTGAAAACTTTGCCGATCAGTCTTGCAGGCTCATGGGAACAGGTCAGCGAAATATTAGCGCTCTGCGTGCATCATGGAATTCGCAATTTCGTTTCAAGTATAGCTGGAAATGGCCTGCTCTCATTTCAACAAATGACGCCACAAATAGTTACGGCTACGTCGCTTAACTTCTTTGTTGCCGTACTGACGAAGACAAGTCCACTTGTCGAAACGTTGGCTCCAGAGACATTTCCTGTTCTCCATCGTTCTCCTCTATCTGGTCCTCGCTGTGGAATTGGTGAAATAAGAGCACGCAGCCTTAAATTTCTATGAGACCTGCCAGTATATGATATAATACAGTCAATATGCTTTTCAATATTTCTAGATGTTACTGTGCTCTCATTTTTTCGGTGCAATATACGTTGGCCTGTCGCGAATGCATCGAGTAACGGAAACACACAGTCTCGGCGGACAAAACGTTCAGGCTCTCAAGATAAAATGTGGCGATCGGGTGATTTCAAATTATTTTGTTGATTGATTCAACGCAATATAAAGAGCAGCTGTACGACTCTACAAGCAGGCAGTAATAACTTCTACAAGATAATTATCGACAGCCACTGTGCCCTCATGAGAACCTTCGCCCGACTAATGCTTCTTCCCTGCGTGAATGACATGTTGATATGTCTGAACGTGTCAGTGGCATCGGCCATCTGTTTGTGCCCAGGACCCTTCTTCTCTCTCATCTTCATGTTCGGCTGGGCGTTCGTGCCGATGACGTACGTGGTCAGCTTTATTACCAACCAGAAGATCGCTGGCTACGTCATGCTCGTGTTCAGTTGCTTCTTCTTCGGTAAGTGGCAAATGAATTATAATAGGCGCTGGGGTTTTACCTACCAAAACAGATATAGTTAGGAGGAATGCTTTGGCAGAAGACCTCGGAAATCTCAGGCACCATGGATTCATTAACGTGCGCCGATATCACACCCTGAGCACTGTTATCTAGTGGAGCCGTGCGTTAGGTTGTCATTATCAAACCATTGAAACCATAAATTAAATGAAGCACCTTGCACCAAGGCCGCTGTGGGCTTAATTTGTACCGGCCTCCTCCTATACCAGTGTTGTTCCTCCTCAGCTCACTCTGCTACGGAGAGCACGCTTGTGAAGCCTCAGAAGCGGGACATAGCGCCCTCGGTGATTGTAACATCAGTCGGGGCATAGCCTACGGTCATAGAAAGCCGTTCGCATCACTCGTTGCGTGCCCATTGCCGGGCCAATGGGCAGACGTAGGTGAAAACTTTTTCAGGTTGAGTCGCGTCGGTCTTTAACCTTTAACGACGCAAATATTTAAGTGCTCACAGTAAATTGCACAGCTAACGCAGAGCGCTGATGTTGGTCTGCTAGTGATCAAGAGGGCTCGAGTTACCGGCGCGATGCATTCGTACAAATCTCCAAACCGGTTCAGGGTCCCAGTCTCAGTATTGTCATCTGGCTCAGCCTTTGTTACGTCCAGCGCGTTTGTTCAAGAGCAGTACTGGACCATGATTGATTTGATTAATTTCTGGGGTTTTACGACCCAAAACCAGATATGATTATGAGAGACGCCGTATAGTGGAGGGCTCCGGAAATTTCAACCACCTGGGGAGTGTGCTGACATCGCACAGTTCACGGGCCTCAACATTTCGCCTCAAGCGAAACGCAGCCTCCACGGCCGGTTATGATCCTGCGACCTTGGATCTGCAACCGAATGCCATAGCCTCCATAACCACTAGACCACCATGGCGCGGCAGAAATAAACGCTAAAACACGCAGGGCACCTCTTCGATAGCGGATGGGAAACTATGACATCTCTTCCTCCCTCTCTAAATGAAACCTTTGTAACGCTCTCCAAGGCTGAACTGCTTATTCCGCTTGAGCGCGTATAGCTTGTACCACACGCTCAGGTTCGGTGGCGAACAGCTACATGGACATGGTGGGGCCCGGCACGGTCTCCAATTTCCGACCCTCGGGCTGGACATCGGAGATGGCCGAACTGCTGATGGTACCCATGCGGCTGCTGCCTCAGTACGCGGTCGGTCACGGCGCCGGCCAGGTGCAAGCGGCCTTCTCCGAGCATGCCGCCTGCTGCCGGCTTCACCGCGCTCTGCTCTGGTACATCTGCACCGTGCCGCTGACCAGCTACCCCGAAGAGCAAAGGCCCTTCGCTCATCGCATTATGTACTGCTGCCAGGGTACGGCCGCTGCATCTCTTTTCAGCGCTTGTAGGCGCAGCCATCTGTTACCGTGAAATGAGGGAGCCGTATAGCAACGAACGACCACGACAGCGTTCTTGACTCTGTCAACGTGTTGACGTCATACTGTCACGATAACTTGCCCCGTTACTGCTGAAGAAAAACTATATACTTGGGAGGTTTAGGCAGCTCAGAAACGCGCGCCTTAAACGGATCCCGCAACACTTTTTGAACTCAGCAAAAGAACAGCACCGATAAATCGTGAAGGCTCCTGTTAACATGTCAGCCGAATACTATTGAACGACATGCAGCAGAAAATTCGCAATATGGTTTCAAGGCACACCAGGAAAGCGTCCGCTCTTGCTTCAACAAATACACGTCATAACTGGCATATAGACTACGTAATAATTGGGAGAACTACCATTGGCTCATTCCTGTATGCAGTCGGCGGGTATACATTAGACCTTGAACTAAGAAGACACACGCGCTAGCGTGGCGTCTTCACCCCCTTCTGTGCAGATGGCTGCGCGCTCGTCGCGATGAAAGGAGAGTGAATGTGCTCGAATGGTAGAATTCCCCACTAACATGACGAAACACAAACATTCCGGTACTCGGCTGCCACCCAAAATATGCGGGTTCGGTCCTGGCCGCGGCGGTCGCATTTTCGATGGAGGCGAAAATGCCAGAGGCCCGTGTACTGTCAGCGCACGTTAAAGAACCCCAGGTGGTCAAAATTTCCGGAGCCCTCCACTACAGCCTTTCTCTCCTCTCTATCTCTTTTGCTCTCTTTCCCCCACCCCCACGGACGCCTAGCCATGCTCCCTACACAGGCTGCAGAAATTAGTGTCCTTTCCTAACTGAACCACAATCAATCAATCAATCAATCAATCAATCAATCAATCAATCAATCAATCAATCAATCAATCAATCAATCGCTATAACTCCGACCATGCCTACTGAATTAAAAAAAAGATGCTGCAGGCGGCTCGTGAGGCAATATACGCTCCTTAACTGATATCACTCGATGATTACTTGGAAAACTGTCTCGAAGAGCACGGTCCCTTTTGCGATTCGTAATGCTGATTCATACAATGCAATGTGCGAGTTCGACCTGAGACAGTATTAGGGCTTACCACACCATCCTTCACGCCTGAGCAGGGACATCTTAATGCGCATGCGGTGCGGCATCGGCATTCCTCGTGAACCTACGCGCTCGTGAACGGTGCTTCTACGCAGCCGACTGCCGCAACGGTTCGGCGTGCGCCACCATGGACCCTCTTCGGTCACCGTGGAATGTGCTGTCCTCGGCTGGGACCTGCTCATGATGTTTCTGAGCGGCATGCTCTACCTGGCCACCGCGGTGAGCTTAGAGACGCATGTGGGCCTGCACCAGTACATGAAGCACCTTCCGCACCAGAAGCACAGCATCGCGCCTAAGCTGATCAATGTCAGTCCACCTCATCCGTCCGTCACGGAGGAAGCTGAGCTTGTCAAGCAGCTGCTCGCAGGGGTGCGTACACATCAATCAATGAATTAATCAATCACCTATTAAAGCTTTGTTCATCGTCCATTACCACATTCCATCGCTTTGGTTGAATGTCTTGCTTCATGATGGTGGATGGGGCAATGAACGCGGTGGATGCATGGTGGACGCACAACGGTGGACGCAGCAATAGAGACAGCTATACCTATATGCATCTGTGTCCAGTTGACTACCTTGAACCGGCACTGAAAGGGAACAGCAAATCACATCAACAGGTGAACATCGTAGGAGTCTCTCTCAAGTCAGTGAAGACGCTTATCGTCCGCAGCTGTTGCCTTTGTCGCTTTCCGTTCAGGGAACACATAGCATAGAGAACACACAAGCGTAGAACACACATGCATAGGCGTCCGATTTGCTCAGGGGGTCGGGAGATGGCTTGGGCCGGATTAATCGTATATTCAGTGATCCATGCAAACCCGCGTGACTTTCCAGAATGTCCGCTACAAAATACACTATCATGATGAAAAACACGTGAAAGAAGTGCCGCTGTCATCAGACAATGCGTTGAACTTTTCCAACTTTCGGAATTTAGTAGCGACGATTTGAGCACTGAAGGATAAGCAAAAATACAGGTATTGCCCGCACTCGAAGGCAGGATTCAGGAAGCCGTTAAATGCCTTCAATATTCATTTTTCAAGAAAACTAAATAAATTGTAACCATGTAGCTTGCCATACATTGTTATCTGGGCATCGAACAGTCGCTCGAGTCACTCATTTAAAGGGCCCCGCTACACTTTTTGAACAAAGTCAGAAAGCAGTGCTGATCAGTGGTGGATGCTACTGTGCACATGTGAGCCAACTAATATTGCCCTGAACGCACCACGGAATTCGCAGTTTGTTTCCAGACGCAGCTGGAAACCACCCGATCTTCTTTCAAGAAATGACGTCACTGCTGGCACCGACTATGTGGCTTGACTTCGTTCGTAGCTCTTTATACGAGATATGCGCATTTTGTTTATTTGCTAAATTCGACGAGCAAATAAAGAAGTGCAGATGTCCGCGATTTATGAAATCTGCCAATTCTATCTCTGTCTCAAGTGACGTAGTCGGCGCCACAATGACGTCATTCGCTGAAAGGATAGTGGGCACTTTCCAGTTGTGTTTGAAACCAAACTGCGAGTTCGGTGATGCGTGCAGTGCAATAACATTTGGCTCACATATGCACGCGAGCCTCCACGACTAATCGGTACCGTTTTTTGGCTTTGTCCAAAATGTGTTGCAGGGCCACTTTAAAAAAAAAATGTGACTGGTGCAGGAGAAAGCCGGGGACGATCAGCACCACGTGACAGGACTGCTGGTGAGCGAGCTGTGCCTAAAGACACGCGCCGTAGGTCCTCTGTCTTTCCATGTGGAGCAGGGCGAGGTGTTTGGCATCATTGCACTGGAGCAGTCAGGGCGTTCCTCGCTTTTGGCCGCCATTGCCGGCGAGGAACCCTTCACCAAAGGATCGCTGCATTTCAACGGAGCCTCGGCGACCGCTAACAAGGTCGAGGTAGGCAACCATATCCGTTCACGCTACTTTATAGAAAAATATTCCTAGAATTCCTCACATATCGCTGAAGAGGCGCCCCGCCACGGTGGTTTATAGCGGTTATGGCACTCGGGTGCTATTCCGAAGGTTGCGGCATCGAATCCGGGCCGCGGCGGCTGCATTTCGGTGGAGGCGAAATGTTGAGGCCAGTTTGCTCTGCGATGTCGGTGCACTTTAGAGAACCCCAGGTGGTCGAAATTTCCAGAGACCTCCACTACGGCGCATCTCATAATCAGAGCTGGTTTTGGGACGTTAAACGCCAAAATCAATAAATTGCTGAAGATACGCGAACAGGTCATCTCTATAAGTACATTCCTGATACCACAGAGGCACGTTGAAGAGTTTCGCGATTTTGGAGTGTTAAAACGACGATTATGACGCATTCCGTGGGGTGGAAATACGGTACTAACTGTGGCTGTCCTAAGTGCCTTATCTAACGCGCACTTAAATCTGAGTGCATTGGCGTTTTTTTATTTTTATTTTTTTTTTTTGGTCCTGTCAAAACGGAGCCGCGACGAACGGCTGTCTAACATACACTCCGAGTCTTCGAGCTAAGCAACGCATACGTACCACGTTGCCCTCCTCGGTTGCTATGTCGCAGTACAGAGGCAGATCGGCTACTGTCCGAAGAACAACCCGATGATAACGAGGCTGACGAGCCACGAGATGCTGCAGCTGATAGCTCGGCTGCGCGGTCTGCCCAGCACGAAGATCGACGAGGAAGTGTCCTTCATCGAGGGAAAAGTCGGGCTACGGGAAGTGCAAAACGAGAGCGTCGACACTCTCAGGTATATTACGACGACCTGTTGATCGCGGGCCTAACGCCTGTATTGCACCCAATGTTTGGAATCGTTTTGCTGCTATATATTATATGACAAATTGCTTCTGCGGAATCTCGGAAGGCGGAGGATGGGTTACGAAAGAGGAACTTGGCATCAACCATTTTGTAGCGAAAATCAGCAAGTAAATGCTTCCAGCTTTGTGGATTTGCTTCCTGCAGTGGGCTGTGGTGGATGCCATTTTTTCCTTACGTCTTTAATCCAAATTAGAGCGGGCTTCAAACCACTGAATTTAGAGTCGAAGCTCCGCGCAGGGAC
>CM023484.1:83192565-83346114 GCA_013339685.2 Hyalomma asiaticum
TAAGCTGATATGAGCTGAAACAAATATTTGCCAGTGGTAGATGAAAATTATAATCTGATACATCACTTATGTCACGACTTACTTGCTCAATGGCGTATAATGGCTTGACTATCAACTGCCGATTCCGTGGTGAGCGTGCACTGTGCTTGATACGCACTCTTACTGTACAGTATTGGTACCATTACGGAGAAAGCATCCGCCTCACAAGTGAACTCTTAAAATGCTCACAAAAAATATATAGTGCATTACACGACAATGATGCATGACGCGGCAGCCTGGCGTTTAATATAAGTTCAGCGTTATCGCGGAGCTCTTACCATGACGGAAAAGAGTAACGCCGTTGTTCTCGTCGAACTGGATGGGGGATCCGCACCTGAAAGTAACTTTCTGGAAGAACATTGTTAGCTTGTGCATACTTTAACCTCTTGTCGTCTTTCTTAACCCCCCACCGTATCTAATGAACTCAAGGGTTCCCTTTGAAAGGTTTATGCCCGTAGGCTGGAGAGTGTTGAACATGTATATGAGATACGATATCCTGCATTTTCTGTCCCTCGCCGAGCTGAAGTTTCCCTGAAGCATGCAGAGTTCCAGTTCGTGGAAATTATGACCTGTCATATTAAAATGCTGCGCCACTGCCTTCGGCAGGTTATTCGCGGTGTCCGCGCGGTGCCCGTTTAATTTTACATTAATTGGTTGCGCAGTTTCGCAGATGCATTCCTTGTGACAGTGGACATTCCAACATGTAAATGACGTTCGAACTAGTGCAAGTGAAACTTTATATGATGGACATAGTCACTGTCCGTGCTTTTAACGTTAAGATCATTTTGAATATGCTTGCAAGTCTTACATCTGGGACGGGAGCAAGTCATTACGCTGGTGGTGCGCTGAGGGTTTACTTTGGCATGTACTAACAGGTCCTTAATGTTTCTGTTACGGCGGTAGGTGACTTGGTATTTCCGGAAACGCTTTTGTAAGGCCATCGTTGCTTGTTAATATTGGATAGCATTTGCCAAGAATATTATTTATGTTTGGAAGCGCATTGGAGTATTTCGTTATGAATGCTAGCGGCTGGTTGGCCTGCGCTTTAGGGGCTCTTTTTTCTAGTGCTAGTGTCCTATCTAGTTTACGCGCGTCATTGTATGCCTGTTGAGAGCGTCGGGGGGGGGGGGGGGTAATTTCGTTCAGTTAAGGTTGCCTTTAAATTGCTTAAGTGGTGAATGTAATCCGCGTCGTTGCTACAAATCCTTCTTATGCGTCTTGCCTGTCCTATAAATATCCCCTGTTTGCAGTTTCGGGGGTGATGACTAGATATTGCTGGCTATCCGTTGGCTTTCTGTAAAGTGCCGTCTTTAGTTTTCCTTTTTCGATGGATACTGTCGTGTCGAGGAAATCAATTTTACTAGCAGAGTGGTGCATGGAAAACTTAAAGCTGGGATGCAAGTTGTTAAAATGTTCAACAAATGTGCTTAGTGCACTTACACCATGTTCCCAAATAATAAAGATATCGTCTATGTAACAGAGGTAGGTGCGAGGTTTTAGCAGCGACGATTCCAAAGCTGTGCTTCTAGTTGCCCCATGAAGATATTGGCGTATACGTCGGCGCAAAAGGAGTTCGTACGCTGGTACCAAAAATTTGCAGGTAGTTGGTCGATTCAAATTCAAAGTAATTAAGTGTAAGTGCTAATCTTAGTAATGCGATGTAAGCTTCAGCGGCGTGTGCACGTTTGCTATTCTGCATTGCCTTCGAGAGCGCTTCAATTCCTTCTGTGATAGGTATATTCATGTATAGGGAAGTGACATCTAGCGTTACCAGAATTGCCCGTACCGGGAGAGTTTGAATTTTGAATATACTCTATAATCTGCAGAAAGTGAGATGGGTCCTAAATAAAGGACGGAAGGTTGGACGGTATGTCGTATAGGTGGTGATTAAGTGTGTAGCCTCGGTCGCAGTGGCTTGTAAACAAATACGCTAATGCACAACGCGGCGCCCATAGTATATTCAAAACATTGTTTTCGTTATTATAAATACTGCTATGCTATAAAACAAAGCATATTTCAACGAAAAAGCTCGTTATTCTCGCTCTTGGGCAGTTTGCGGCCGCGTCCGCTAGGAAGGAGGTAGAAACGGTCTGCTAATTGTTTATGATCAGGCATTAAGAAGCGGTACTCGGATTGTGGGGTTAACTCGCTGGCTAAAAGATCTGTTATCGTACGTCGTATCCTGTTGCTGTCCAATTTTTCGTTATCCAATTCGGAATCCAATTTTTCGTTATGTGCATTGTTAGTGAGCTGCTTGGTTGTCTCGTTCTTGTACTTTTCTATTGGCCATATTACTATAGTACCACCCTTGTCTGCTGGCTTTATTATGATGAGCCGGTCGCGGAGGCCACGCGTGTACGTCTGGTCAGCCGGCTACACACTAGCAGAGCAAGACTACTTTCTCTACTAATCAGTCCCCTGCATTTCTTTGATCACCCACTTTTTCTGTGCACACCCCAAAACTTGCTATCAGGCGTCACATTCTAAAACTACTTGCTGAAAATTCTTATTGGCGCTCAGGCACCTTGTCCGGGATGCAGAGGGGTGTATGCACTCAAATAAAAGGATACTCCCGTGAACAAGTCTTAGTTTAGAAAACATTCTTGCAAGAAAGCCAAGCAAGTAGTTTTAGAATGTGACGCCTGATAGCAAAAGAGCGGAACGGGGGAAGGGGGAGGGAGGGGGTACACGTAAACGGCGTCGCACATCACCTTTCCTAATGCGCATTGATATGTGCGCTACCGTCGCATTCATGTAAACATGGCTCGGGGTAATTGAATTTCGAAGGGCGTTCATAGAAGCATAAGCACGGTCACGTTGATTTCGTAAAAATCTGCGTGTTGCCTTTCCTGCAACGTTTTCTAAACGAAGACTTGTTATTTTGCAAAAATCTGCAGCTTGGCTTTCTTGCAAGAATGTTTTCTAAACTAAGACTTGTTCACGGGAGTATCCTTTTATTTGGGTGCATACACCCCTCTGCATCCCGGACAAGGTGCGCCAATAAGAATTTTCAGCAAGTAGTTTTAGAATGTGACGCCTGATAGCAAGTTTTGGGGTGTACACAGAAAAAGTGGGTGATCAAAGAAATGCAGGGGACTGCTTAATAGAGAAAGTAGTCTTGCTCTGCTAGTGTGTAGCCGAAGCTACTAGTGTGGAAAATATGAATGCTCGCTCATGCGTGCGCAGTGTCAGTTGAGCACAACGTCAAAACTTCAAATTGACTTAGCCCCTTTTCCCACCCCACTTTCCGAGAATGCATTAGGGAACCGCCCCTCATAGATTTGTACCTTATACCATGCAAATGTTGCGGTATATAAGGCGAACGAGACGACCAGGACGGCACCGAGATGTAGGCGGCTAGGTATATAGATTCGGGCTAGGTATATAGATTCGGCTAGGTATATAGATGCGGTCAAAGTTGCTCAAGTTCATCAAGAAATGTTTCGCATTTAATACCATTTGTCCCTGTCGCGTGCGCTGCACTCTTTAAAAAAAAGGTAGTAGAAAAGCTAGTAACGGGACCATTTACTACCGTTTTGGCACCATTACTACATTCTTTTGCCCCTTACTAGCTTAGAAGTATGCTAGAGGTAGTAAATGTCAGGGGTAGTAACTGTCACTACATGCGTACGTAACAGGTTAGTAAATGCTACTACCTCCACTGGCAGTAGTATATTATGCTGTAATTGTGATAGGCGTACGCGGAATTTAGACAAACTATTAATTGATTTGATTATGTTTGAACAAGAGTCCCATGCAGCGTGGTTGCATACATATACGGAAGCAGGAAAAATACAAGAATCTCGATCCAGTACGTTGATAACTTATCCGAATGTACTTCTGCCTATGGGAACAACATGAGTGTCCTTGAGTAGGGACATATACAGCGTTAACGTTGCCGTTAGGACGTATATCACGTAGAAGCTTTGACATTCTGTGTGCGGTAGTGTGTGCTGTCGTTTCTGGATCGAACATGTTTCGATCATTTCTATGTGCAGCATATTCACAGGGCTAATCACATGAAGTAATTAGTGATCGTTAATTGGTGTAACACGATGTAATTAGTCACCACCAATCAGCGTGAGCGGACAATGCCTTACCGCGCTCATTTTTATTTGATCTTAATTTTAATTTCGCAATACACTCGACCTGATATGGCAACGTAAACAGCAAATATAAACCGAATCATATTGAGCCCGATAAGAGATTGCCATGGAAGTAAAGTTACTACCTTTGGTTACTACCCATACCTAGAGCTAGTAACCGCAGGTAGTAAATGACATGGTAGTAAAATTACTACCTTGCAGTTTACTACCTGCAGTTACTACTTAGGTAGTCAATGTTGTGACAAGCATTTGCTGCCTCAAAGTTAGTAAGTAGCACTACCTATTTTTAAGAGTGTGCACCCCAAGATGGATGTAATGGTGGTGCTGATCGAGCGCATACAGTACGCGCCGCTCATGGTGTCATCCGATGAAACGCGTGACATCCTTCGGGAAGCACGCCTGCGAGGAGAGCAAGGCTATGCTGGTTACGCGGCGGCGAATATGACGCTCCTAGTAACGTAGGGTTCACGTGGTACTCACACGAGCACGGTGATGGGGCATGCTGGGACTGTGAGAAGCGGAGGAAAGCGAAAGGCTAGCGGCATTTGCTTTGTCGATCGTCAAGTCCTCTAACCCTGCTATTACAACATCGTTCTGCGAAAATTCTTGAGTCTTGATGTTCCTCGTGGAATGATGCGCCAAATTCAGCTACGTAAAAAAAAAAGGACCTAGGTGTGGTGTGAGGTGCCTTTGGATGTCAACCTCGAGTGCAGTATGCCGCCATAGCCCTCAGCAGTGTGTCGCAGCGGACCGACACGGTAACTATTGCTGTAATCGCACTTTCATCGCTGACGCACTCGTTGTTGTCGTATCCGTGGATAGAGATCATTGCATTTTACGCTTGCGACATCATTTCCTTAACAATAAAATAAATTCACCATTGGGTGCTCATTTACGCTCCATTATCATGAACTTCGGTCACTCCCAAGCATCTCTCTGCGCCGTTGGCAACGGAAAGTGCTGTTGTTGCCATGTCCTCGAGAACTTTTTTTATATGCGAAGCATTTCTTAGCGAACTTCGGCGACTTTAAGCGTATCTATCTGACCACCGACGACATTGTGCTCTCCTGGCCATTTCGTTAGTCGGGTGTAGACGAAAATTTGTATGGCACAACATGACTGCATGACGAACATAAATGACAGGTCATAACATGAAGATCATGACATGCATGTCACGAGCGGCATGATTTACGTGCCATGGTCTTGGTGCTCTCATGGCCTTTTAGTTAATAGGATTTATGCTGAAATTGGTATGTCACAACATGACTGCATGACGAACATAAATGACACGTCATAAACATGACACGTCGTGCCACGGTCTTGGTGGTCTTGCGGCCGTTTTGTTAACTTGATATATACCAAAATTGGTATGGCGAGACAACAATGTGTGACGACCATGGGTGACACGTTCTAGGAACATGAAAATCGTGACATGCATCTCATGAGCGGTATGATTTATATGCCTCGCGTTTCGTTAATGGGATGTGTACAGAAATTGATATGGCACAGCATGACTGCATGACGAACGCAAATGACAGACATAACATTAGAATGATGATATGCGTGTCATGAGCGGCATGGTTTACGTGCGACAGTCTCGTTGCTCTTGCGGCCGTTTCGTTAACTTCATATGTACCAAACTCCGTATAGCGAGAAAACAATGCAGATCAATTTTACGTTCCTGATGCGTGCTTCGCATTTCCTTGATTCTCACTGCACGGTGAATCTGTCATTTGTTTAGGTGAGGGATCCACTTGAGGGAGGCGGGTGCTGGAAAAGTGGGGGGGGGGGGGGGGGGGCTTGAATTTTGTTCGGGGCGCGTGTTAAATCCATACGAGGGTCTACTGTCAGACGTACACTTGCAATGTCGACATGAGCTACGTGTTCATTTTAAGCATACGTTTATATATGTGCCACACTGTGACACGAACTTCATCACATTGGAATGTTCAGTTCGATTACCGTTAGACTTTGTTTTTTTTTTTTGTGCAGAATGGAAAGAAGCAGAAGCAACAGCAGCAGAAACAGCAGCAGCAGCAGCAGCAGCAGCAGCAGCAGCAGCAGCAGCAGCAGCAGCAGCAGCAGCAGAAACAGAAACAGCAACAGCAGCAGAAACAGAAACAGCAACAGCAGCAGAAACAGCAGCAGCAACAGCAGCAGCAGAAACAACATGAGAAGGCCTCCGAGACTCGGGTAACGAAGCCACCACCCAGGCCTCTCCCTGCTCTAATCAGTGACGATGAAACCCAAGAAGACGAGACCTGCGGTGAGACCGCTGGCGACCAGCAACTGCCCGTTGAGGATAGCCCTCCAGATGGCACAATGCTGGACCAGCTACGGAACAACCCGTGCGAGTGTATAGCCAAGATAGACCAGTTCTGGGAGGAAGTGTAAGCCTGCCCTAACGGGAACTGTCTCTCCACCGGAAGCCGGTTTTGGATGTGCCTGTAATGACGATGCAGCACGGAAATCGCCTCGTTTGTTCGTTCGCTCGTTCTTGTCTGGTTAACCACGCCGGATTTATGTCGATATTTAGTGGCACAATCGAGTGCGTAGTAAATAACGTTCATTACATAAAATTACTCAGAATATTAAATATAAATGTATAGTCTCTACGAAAGAGGTAATGTCAAGTGTCGTATACGATAGGTAAAAGAATCAGAGCATGGGTTTTTATTTATTTATTTATTTATTTATTTATTTATTTATTTATTTATTTATTTATTTATTTATTTATTTATTTCAATATACTACAGACCTCCTCGGTCCAAGCAGGAATGGTAGTACATAAAATGGTTACAATTGTGTCGAAAGGGAATGTATTCCAAGAAACAGGTCAACGCTAGATGGCATGTAAACAACAGTTTCAAAGATACAGTCTTTAGATCACATGCGAGCACAATACAAAAATGTAACACACTATTTATAAGAAGAAGAATATCGCCGATTTCTTGAGCAGAAGCTGTTGATGCACTGGGACAAAAGTGGATAATTTTTGCACTCCGCTATCCACTGTTTCTGCAACAAGTTGCGCTGCAGATGTTCTTTGGTCTTCCACTTCAGGAAACGATCTGCTCCTTACGCATTTTTCTTTCCTGCAGTTCTGAAAAAGCCGCAGAGACTCCCGACAACGTCGATGGGGAGCTGCCCGGGACGTCACGCCAACACCCCAACGTCACCAGAACCAGAGGCGCGACAGCTGCCGAACTGTGGAAAGGACAGCAGGAGGCAGTCAAGAAATTGGGAGAAATCGCCGCAGAGGAACGACGAGAAGAAGGGGAAGACGGCTTTGTGACCGAGTTTCGCCAGGCGATTGGATTATTCTAGTGGGTTCCTTCGATTTATTCACTACCCACCTACCAAATGCGAAAGCATTTATATGCCTACCGAGGGCCACGCGGTCGTACGGTGGATATGGTGTCCGGCTGCTCACCCGAAAGACGCGGTTCAGTTGCCGGCTGTGGCGGCCGCTTTTTCGATGGAGGCGAAATGTTGAGGCGTATGCATCGTGCGATGTCAGTGCGCGTTTTTGATGAACGCTCTACCAGCTCGCAAAGAAGGAGAACGCGCCCTCACCCGCGAGAGACAAGCTTGACGCAGGCAGCGTCTACTAGCGAGTATCTTGATTGAAAAATACCGACTGCTCGCGCTGGAGATATATATATATATATATATATATATATATATATATATATATATATATATATATATATATATATATATATATATATATATATATATATATATATACTATTATCAGAAAGGAAAGTCACAGTGACAAACACATAATTTAGGATTTATTTCTGGCGTTTCGGCTGGAGGCCAGCCTTTTTCAATGCCTTCTCCCAATCTCCCACACCGGCACTTCATTGCAAGTCGAGATGCAGTGCCTATATATATATATATATATATATATATATATATATATATATATATATATATATATATATATATATATATATATATATATATAGGCGCCGGTGGGAGATTGGGAGATTTCACTAGTGAGTAGTTGAACCATAAGGATTCGTAGCGTGCGCGTTAACTAAATTAATCCGGAACTCGGCACGATCTACGATGAACATCCGGAGCTTCGCCCACTCATCATCATTCACTCCGTGGATATGCTGTGAATTTTTTGTTGTTGTTTTTTTTTTCAAACCCCGCGACAGTACATGTAATTGCTATCTTGGCCAAAGCGGACGACTTCGTTGATACGCATTGAATGCGCATTGAGCATTTACACCAGGTATATAGGCAATGTCCCGTAACACTCTGCAATGCGTCTCGTCGCCACCTCTCACCTATACGATCAGATGCCTTATCAGATGCCTGATCAGTGCTATGGGACATTACCTGCGTGATGTTGCTCAACGCGCACTGAGCAACACCACGTTAGATGTGGGGTGCCTACGAGATTGAGCTGTTATCTCGGCACCTCTGTGCAGTGCGCCGTCGCAAGATAATCGCAATTTTGCGAATCCTGGGTTGCATAAAACATGGCGGGATTGGTGCTCATCGCAACAGACTCGATGTCTGGCGCAGTAACAGGGGGCCACGATTGGGTAATGGACCAAGGGAGGCGGCTCGTTTTCATTGTTAGACGCAACCCAATGAATCTGACAGACAGTCAGGCCAGGGAAGGCATATAAGGGGAATTTCTGTCTGCCGTGTTGACAATTACCACATCGATGGAATTGAATTAAAGCGGACGAACGAAAGAAAACATACCTCACGTCCGTAGGGACGGAACCTACGACTTTCGGATAACGCGAACGATGAAAGTGAGCTAGCTAGTTTTGTTGCTTCGCAGTAGTTTAAGCACAGAATAGAACAGAATTTATTCCTCCTATTTAAACAGAAAGGAAGCAGAAGCTAAAGGATTGTGGCCTGACAAAGGCTTCTGCTCGAACTTCAATGATATTCCATTTAGTGGTCGACGTTTCGATCCGGTTGTGCATATAAAACGCCGTAGTGGGGGGCTCCGGAAATTTTTAACACCTATGATTCTTTAACGTGCGCTGACATCGCATACCGCACGGGCCTCAACATTTCGCTTCCATCGAAATGCAGCCGCCGCGACCGGAATTCGATCCCACAAGCTTTAGATCAGCACCCGAGTACCGTAGCCACTAGGCCACCATGACGGGGCAGCGCTCTTATATGAACTTCGCACTTAGCTCTCTTGTGCCCTATCCTCCATCCCTTCCCCTTTTAGTCCCCGAAGCGGCTGAGCTGACCGGAAACGTTTCGGCTTTTTACGTTTCAAGTAAGAAGGTTCCTTGTCGTTTTGTTTCAGCTCTAAAGTAATTCTGTCCGACTAGACAGATCTCTGTCAAAGATTCACGTTTAGATCAGTAGCCGCGTCTCATTCTCTCTTCACATAGCCATTTCCTAGTCAAGCCATCAGTCTTGGAATCATGCTCTACCCCTGTCACACGGGGCAACTTAAGTGCACTTTGAGAGAGTGCACTTTGCCGCTAGTGTCACTCGCACGCTGTCACTTGGGAACGTTCAGTGACACTCGCTGCAAAGCGCACTTGCAGGCGAGTGTGTTCGCCGAACTCACTTCGCAGCGACGGAGTGTGTAGCCTCTGTAGCAGTGGCTTGCAACCAAACACGCTAATGCACAACCCGGCGTCCGTAGTATTTTTGAAACGTGGTTTTCGTTAATAGAAATACTGCTACGTTTAAAAACAAATCATACCTCAAAAAAAAAAAAAAAACCTCGCTATTCTCGCCCTCGGGCAGTATGCGGCTACGTCTGCTATAGGGAATGCCATCATTTCCAAAGCACACTTTCTCGGGTAGCAGCGCGTGAGCGTACATGCACTCGCTCAAAGTGCACTTAAGTTGCCTCGTGTCACAGGGGTATTAGACAAGTTTCCATGTTCCCTCATGCGGGAGGACTCCGACTTCTCGTATCACTTTCTTCTGCCTTCGTTTTGTCTTACGAGGTAACCTTCATTTTCGTCTCGGTATAACTTAAGCGACGTGCGCACGATATTCAATCTTCTTGACAGATACAAGGTTGCTCTTTTCTCCCCTCGTACAGTGCGGAGATGCTGCAGTGGGCGCGAATTGCCAGCGGCCGTGTCCCCGACGCCTCGAAACGGCGCCCCGGCATCCGCAGGCCGCCGCGCGGCGGGTCACGGGCCGTGAAGTCGTGGCGCATGGTGATGGAGGAAGCGGCTGCGCAGAGCCAACGAGAGATGGATGCTGCAAAGGATGAAGACAACAGGCCAGTGGCCAATTCTAGCGAGAGCAGCACAGTGGCCATTTGTGACGAGGACACCACAGTGGCCAGTGGTGACGGCAACAGCACAGTTGTCAATTGTGAGGACAACAGCACGGTGGTCAAGCGGGACGACGACGGGCCAGTTGCCAATTGTGACAAGTCATCCTCCTCGTGAGTCCGCACTCGTATTTATTCAAATCGATTTACGGAGAGTGTTGGCGAAGTTGGGTGATCACACGTGTAAGGGGAAAGAAATTCGTCTGTGCCTTGTCAAATGCCAAGGGTCATACGACTCCTCCTCATCGCTTTAACTGCCGTTGTACAGCTTGGCGGCTATGGCCTGTTTCAGAAGTTCCGTGCAGCAGTGTGGAAGCTGCAGGCCTCTTCGGTCAATCCGGAGGGAGAAAAGATGTTAAACGTGTCCTTCCGCCGCTTGTCATCTGCCAACGGCGGGCGTTGCAGTGGTAGTTGCAGCCTTGGGAGGAGGAGGATGAAGTGGAGCCACTTTTGGCAGCAGCTGCTCGCGGGTACGCGTCCGAACAAGGCTGGCGCTGTGCTGGATGACTTCGTAGCCTTGGCTCTGCTGCACAGAACTAGTGGAACAGAGTATAGAATTTTCGCCCTCTTATCGAAAGTTAGCGGTGTAGAATCCCGGCCTGGGCGGCCGCATTTTAAAGAGGTCAAAATGCAAAACAAAAAGAAAAAAGGAAAGGAAAAGACGCCTTTGTACTTAGATTTAGGTGCAGTTAACGAAACCCGGGTCGAAGTATTCCGTAGCCCTGCACTACGGGGCGTGCCTCATAATCAGATCGTGGTCATATCATAATCATATCATACCCCGCAATCTTAAAGAGAAAGTTAGTTAACAGCTAGTACACACGTGCAATTTACTCACTTCCGGGGTACTTTACAACCGTCTTGTTTGCTTTTTACTAGCCAGGATATTTTGGGGGCTGGTAAATGGACAGGGCTCAGGATTAACGGCGAATATCTGAGTAACCTGCGATTTGCAGATGACATAGTACTCTTTAGCAATGACGGCGACGAATTGCAAAAGATGATTGAAGACTTAAGCCGAGAAAGCGCTAAAGTAGGATTAAGGATGAACATGCAGAAAACAAAGATAATGGTAAGTGGCACGGCGAAAAAACGTCTATTCAAGGTCGAAACCCATACATTAGAAGTCGTAGAAGAATATCTGTACCTAGGACAGCTACTTACTGGAGAACCCACCCATATAAAAGAAATCCACCGTAGAATAAACATGGGATGGCGCGCATACGGCAGACATTCACAACTCATGAACGGAAACCTACCACTATCACTCAAACGGAAACTATATAACTACTGCATCCTGCCAGTACTGACTTACGGATCAGAAACCTGGAGAATTACAAAGAAGCTAGAGAGGAAGTTAAGAACCGCGCAGCGGGCGATGGAACGGAAAATGATAGGCGTTACACTATGCTGCATTTACTAGCCAGAGACGTTTCTTAGTGGTTTGAACTAGGTAATCACTCCTATGCTTCCAGAAGCTTCGTAGATTGTTGCATCTGTATAATAACCACCGCGGCTTCTAGTTACAACTATCATTCGTTTATTTTGTTTAATAACAGTTTTTTTATTGCTCCATCATGATACGCATGTCTGTAAAGAGTCAGTCATGAAATTTGGATTAAAAACGTGCATTATTTCTCTAAATTCATGGCTGCTCACAGTTACAACGTGTGCTACCCTACACTAGGGCCATATATACGTTTGAGCTTGATTGATTTCTGATATTTTACGTCCCAAAACCTGTTTTGATTGTAAGAGACGCCGTAGTGGAGGGCTCCCGAAATTTTGACCACCTGGGGTTCTTTAACGGGCATTGACACCGCAAGGCCTCAACATCTCGCCTCCATCGAAATGCAGCTGCCGCGGCCGGTATTCGATCCCGCGAACTTTGGATCAGCAACCGAGTGCCATACAGTCACTAGAACACCGTGGACGGGGCGCTGATTAGAAATATATTAAGATGTAAGGCTGTCAGCGAGGCATTTGTTGTTCTTCGCTCATCGCAAGCAACGCACTATTTTTTGGTCGCGGAAGTACGCAGCGTAAACACGAACACTAGCTTTCAAAGCGTTGCACGTGACGTATAAAACGGAGTATAATGGATGCGATTTACGTGCCAAAACCGCAATATCGTTATAAGGCGCGCCCAGTAGTGGAGTATGTTACAGCATGGAAAAACTTTAGGTTAAAACTGTAGATCGTGTCTCAACGCGCAGCGGGCCACTTTTACGTAGGGAACGGAAGGCCGAGCCTCTCGGCCGTATCGAGGACCTGCTGGACAGCCCGGAGTTGGTCGGTCAGAAAGGGGCTGCGCAGTGTTGCCAGGTCGAAGGAGGCGGCTACGTAGCCCGTAGTGGGGGCCCGAACGTACTCGACCAGCAACAAAGGTAAGAATCTTTTATAGTCAAATATAGCCGGTTCCATTTGCATTTTTACGAGTACAATTATTTGGCACTCATTTGTTATATGAGCTCATTGCCCCGCCACGGTGGTTTAGTGGCTATGGTACTCGGCTGCTGATCCGAGGGTCGCGGGATCGAATCCCGGCTGCGGCGGCTGCATTGAGGTGGAGGCGAAATGTTGAGGCCCGTGTGCTGTGCGATGTGAGTGCACGTTAAAGAACCCCAGGTGGTCGAAATTTCCGGAGACCTCCACTACGGCGTCTCTCATAAGCAGAGCTGGTTCTGGGACGTTAAACCCCACAAATCAATCATTATATGAGCTCATTCTATTGCAAATCACAGTTGGGACCTCGAGCCAATAATTAGACAGCTAGATATTAAAGGAAAACATAAAATAGCCCGAGTACACGCAGTATGCACACACCAGTGCTTACAGTATGAGTTTGGTTCCATTATTCTCTAATGCACCTTTCATATTTCAAATCTTGCCTGTGTGACACCCTGTATACGTTATCAGCAACAAAAATGTATACTGTTGTTCGACCTTGATCGACATACCCGCATTACCTGGGCCATGTCTCTGCTAGTATGAGCGAGGCCACTGGGTGAAAAGCGCGCGCGGTACGGCCTGCCGCGTGAGGAAGTTTCCTATGGGAGCGCGCTTGGGTGCCGCTAGTTGCATTTGCGGCCGCCGCGACACCACGGCCCGGGACGGGAAAGGGATGACCGGTGGCAGCCACTGCGGAGCGCTGCTGTATTACTTACTCGTCGGCCCCTTGTCAGTGGCTAAATTTTTATTTTTGTCCCTATTTTTATTAGAGGATAAAAGTGCTTGATAAAATAAAAGCTACGAACAAACTTTTTAACATTATTTCATTCCAGTGCTCGTTCGGCGAGGAATAAGTTCAAGTTCACTTCATTTCCTGACTTTTGTTTTGTTACATTTGATAAAATAGCTTTATTATAAACTTGATAAGAAGATGATCACGACGTACCTCGCGTTCCCGATTTGCAAGCTTTCTTCGTATATGGACCTACACGTCATCGAGCAAACGAGCTATAATTACCCTGAAGTTAAGTGCACTCATGACGCAACAAGAATGCTCACTTATAAGTGACACACGTACTATGAAGGTTTATATATATAAACACCAGTGGTCGAAACCTCCAGAGCCCCCCAACATAGCCTCTTCCATAATCACATGGTGGTTTTGGGACGTAAAACCCCAGAAATCAAATCATTGCGCGTAATTAAGCACGAAAGACGAGAAGACATGGACAAAGGCATCCCTGTCTCGTCCCTGTTAAATTCTCTACGTTTCACTTTTTTGGTTTCGGTAAAAAAAAAAAAAGACACCTAGGCGATTTATTCCCTGCCCTGTGTACTCGTCGTATGTATATTAAGTTATGCACGGGCTGTTCTAAAAATTGCGAATTCAGACGTAACATGCAGCGGTGGGCTTACTTATAAATTGACTGCACTTCAAAGAGTGTTAGATTTATAAAAACATCGACAGGCCCTACGTACTATGGAAATTGGTGTTATTCGAGGCTATCACCGATGGATCTGTCTATGCTGTTGTAACGATTATAGCAGAACAGCGCAAACAATGGGACAGGACACTGCGGAAACTGCGCTGGGTCACTGTGTCGCCGCTCGCGCTTTTCTGCTACAACGTTCGTGAACCATCTAGCCAACCTAAGAGCCCTTTGGCTATGCCACATTAACCTTGAGCATCTAAATTCACGACGGAAAAAAAAAAAGGAGGGGGGGGGGAGAGAGAGAACGCAAAGAGAATCATGGTTTGAGCTAGTTCGTATTGGTTCATATCTGAAAACTTTTGGGTGCGAAATGAACGAGAACGAAAAACACAAAGAAAGAAGGCGCCAACTTCCAACAATTTCGTGCCAAAATGTTTTCAGATATGAAGCAAAGAGGGCAAAAGGAGGGAGAAAGAAATAAAAAGAGTGAAACTTGCTGACACGTAAAACTTAAGCCTCCCGGGCTGACTATTCCATTCTCGCAAGCTGTTCACGCCTGACTTAAAAATGTGTCTCACTTTAACGTCTCTTATCGCAGCCTGATATCATGGACGAACGGAACCGCCTTCTTGATCCTGCTTCCTCTCTTGCTAGTGATTGCCCTCGTCATCTGGACGTTTACACGATCCTCAGGTAAGGCATTGCGTTGCAGGATAACTTGCTCAAGCGAAATTTCATGGCCTTTGTCGATGCACACTCACGCCATAGCCAAGTGCTCCCAGAATAGTGAGACCCGTAGCACCCTTTACGAAGTGGCAAAAAAAAAAAAAAAAATCTAACGCGTTTGGGCGGTTGGAACTTGGAAAAAGTTTGTTACCGGTGCTGGTGGTTTTAATCCGCCCCCCCCCCCCCCCCCCAGCTTCCGAAGGCAAGCGTCTAAACCATCAGTCCACACATCCACGATTGCGAGATGTGGACAAATTTGATCCATATAAACGCCTTGGACGTGTACCCCTGTACTTAGTCCTTTGAAGAGCATAAAAAAAGCAGCACCTGCAAAGAAAGAAAACAGATATACAAGGAACAAAACAAAAACAAAAAAGTTCGCTTTGCCCATTTTTTTTCGGCAGAGGAATGGTCGCCGGTTCTTTTGTTGTGTCGCTTATGGTTCTGAAATTCATACTCGTGTTTGTTGAATGTAGGTGGGAATGTGCAAGTAAGCTTTTTTTTAAATTCCATATATATGAGTACCTTGTATCAATTGGGGCATCTCTGAAATTTGCAGAGAAGTAGGAATACACATTTGGGTAAGTTTGCTCTGGCCACAAGGTTTGCATCCTCTTCTAGGTGACGTATTTAGTGGTTAAGGAGAATGATAGTAAGCCTAAAGCACAAGCACACGCACAAGTGGTCTTACAATATTGACCACTCGAGGAAATGTTACTGTCCATGCGCGAGCAAATGCGTTTTCCTACCAAAATAACCTCGACTACAGACTATTAGAAAGGACCATTCGCCCCACTCAGTAGCCGTCCCTACCTTGCCTTTCTTTCTGTTCGGCTTCACTCTTTGTACATCCCAGAACTCTCGATGGGACGGCACTCTCCCCAGGAAATGTTTGAAAAGCTTTCGTGGTGACCGTGTGCCTTCGCTGCCATGCGCTGGTGTGAACGCGCTTAGAGGAGAAAAGCAATCTGGGGACGAAACCTCTTTGTTGGAAAACGTCTCTGCGGGAAAGCGAACGTACAGATTTCCGCAACTGGTCAATATCGTGAATTAAATTTTGTATTACCAAAGTAAGTTAACATGGCAGAAATTTTTTACAATAACGGTATGATTTTATGGCAGCGCAATCGGAAGACTGAGAGACAGAGTATAGGATCAGGAACACTTGTACTTGTGTTTCCGAGGCACAAAATACGCCTACCTTAGTTAGCTGCTACGTGATTGCTTAAACCGTTACGGAGCACATGCCTAGAGTAATATACCTTGTTTGCGTTTATTAAGTATTGGCCCAAGCGTTGTTCGGCAATTAAAAATTATATCATGCGATCACATGTGGGCTATAGCTGCGATTTGGAGTTCGAATATCGAGCTGGAGTAAAGGCGAGATTGGTTCGCTTGAACGTCCTGTAAAACGTAATGATGGAAATTCCTGTAAATAGTGATTAAAATGAATAGCAATGTTACGATAATGCGTCACCCGTAAGGGAAGTACAATGCGACTTTGCTGAATAGTGTCGAGATCGCGGAACGTAACGTAAGGATGCAATACCGCTTTGTTCGTTTCCGTATACTAGTGTGTTTCTTTCTATTCACTAATAAACTCAAACTGAGAACGAAACTTCTGTGTAATCGAGTTGACTTTTAGTCCGACCGGTGCACTCCGGTGCACTCTGGTGCATTGTTCAAGTCCAGTTGACGCATGTATCACACCCAATAGGACATGACCTGGGTGCACCGTTACAAACGCAGCATTCAACGTTTTTAAGGTGGGCCGAATACAATGAAGAGTGGCGAACACATAGATCAAGTATCGTGCGCCGAGACTGGTGCGAGACACTCGCTGCATTAGGCATCGTCCGAATAATTAAAATGATCAAATTGAATTGAATTGAAAGCGCCCTTGTGCAACTGTGATGTTGTGTAAATGTTGCCGAGCAACGCAGACCTGTGCCTTAGCTGAGCAGAGTTTCGGATTTTGTACCGTTTTTAGGCTTTTGATGTCAGGACGGCGGGAAAGTCTTGTAATCGAAAAATGTGTGCAAAGGTACAGGAAGCGCATACGTTTCCATTAGAAATTAAGTAGTCACACCCTCGAATAAGGTAAATCATGAAACCGTAGTCATCGAATATATATTTGTTTAATAGCCAAATAGTACATAGTCGCTCAATGTTAAATGTGATCATAAACCTGCATTACATTACTTTCTGTTCGCAATGCCCTTACAGTACAGATGTTGCAAGTATTTTGTTCGCAATGCCCTTACAGTAAAAATGTTGCTAGCAATTAACAATATTGGTGAGGTTATGGCCGAAAATGTTGTTAGATCCCGTTGAATGAATCTTCAGATAGCTAAAAAAAATGTTGCACTTTGGTAGCGAAATTAATGCTCCACACTTATGAATGCTTCAGTTTCAAACAACTCATGCTCGCTATAATGTCTCGCACCTTCGGTGACCGTCCCAACACCTAGTGATATCCCTAATACAGTGCAGGAAGCTTGAACATTTATTTCTGCACGGATGTTTCAGCTGCATTTCTTTCACTCGCCTTTCACTTGTACGTTTTCAACAGAGTGGCAGGGACATTGTTCCTTACTGAAGATGTTCGTGGCCGACTACCTTCCCCGCGTGTCCGGTGGGGCGGCTAAGTACGACCCGACTTGGTGTCCGTGGGACCAGGGGCCGTGTTACGAAATGTGTGGCTAAAGGCCGTAGTATAGCTTTGGTGACGTGTGTCGCTTTTTGTGTCTCCTGCTGTGGTGATTGGGTGGTTGAAACAAACCGGAAAAGTGAGGGCGGGTCTCCGGCTTGTTCAAGCAACCAATAACACCGCAGCAACTTACGTCACCAAAGCGATACTATCCCCTTTAGCGACACGTCTCAGCATGTGGCCCCAGCTGCCACCCGTGGGGAACCGTAGGACCAACTACAGGACCAAGTACAGGACAAAAGGATAGAGCAAAGCGACAGCGCTGCATGTAGGAGCTTGTCGCTCGGTTTCTAGAGGCGGCCCTATACAGCAGCCCAGAAATGAAGCCCACATCGTGCCTTAACAGTTCTGCAGAAACTCTTCCCTAAAGAAGCCACCTCCAGGAGTACTCATCGTGGGCGGCTTTATTTTTACCCACCCATCACCTTTTTTCAAGCTCGGCTCCTTTTTGCTGTACATAAGGAATCAAGAATGCCAAGTTGGCGCGTGGACGTTGCGAGATGGGAAATTATTTTTCTTGTTATTGCCGCGGCACTGCACAGCGTCGAAGTTCTTCCTGTCTTTTTTGTACCCGTACACAGCCCTTCAATGCTGCACTGTATAATAGTTTGCTCTGTCTTAATTTTTATCCTCCACCATTGTTTATACAGATGAAAAATTGTGTGTTTCAACTGAGTACATAGTGGAAATTCCCATATCATGGTCACTTTCATAGACCACCTATCGCTTTGCTGTCCATTAAAAAAAATGAAATCGTGAATAAATAAAAAAGAACAAAAAAAAGGTAAATTGGACACTGACTTGTGATTTCCTGTAGCAAATGTTTTCATGTAAGTGGCTTTTGGGCCTGGAAGAGCCACTGTTTCGCCATGAGGGCGACGCAGTATGAATGCGATGACATCGCGTGCAATTGTGTCACCGAACTGCGGAATCCTGTCCGGCGTTGAGCTGCAGCGCGCCTGACGTGCAGCTGTAAGTTGTTCCTGCCGTCGAGCATGCGTGTGTGCTAGCGCGCATTGCGTTTCCACCCCCAAACACAGTTGCTAAGAGCCATACAAGATGCATGCCGTAACCGTAAGAAGATGATGATGATGATTGTGGTTCGGTTAAGGAAAGCACGCTAATTTCTGCAGCCTATGTAGGGAGCACGGCTAAGCGTCCGTGAGGGTGGGGGAAAGGGAGTGAAAGAGATAGAGAGGAGAGAAATGCCGTAGTGGAGGGCTCCGAAAATTTAGACCACCTGGGGTTCTCTAACGTGCCCTGACAACGCACAGTACACGGGCCTCTGGCATTTTCGCCTCCATCGAAAATGCAACCGCCGCGGCAGGGATCGAACCCAAGAAAAACTGAGTATTTGCGCGGTTTTCTCTCGGCGCAACCATCTCTTTCTCTCTCTCTCCAAACACGATACACACGCGCGTTTTTTTTTTCAGTTATTTTTTTGTCTGGGGTAGACAGGCTGATGATGATAATGATGGTGATGTGTGTTACCGCTGGGCAGGTGTCCCCTTGAGGCCACCCAGGATCCGGCCCTGGGAGCAACCATAGAGGCTGTCGCCGAGGTGGCCGGAGGTCATCGGCCGGCTTTGCGATCAATGAGCTGTCACGCAGTGGAAGTAAGTATACCGCCGACCCACGTCGCTGACCCAGGATGGATGGATTATGCTAAACCTTTTAGATCAGTAGGCTGCGGCTCGAGCCGTCTACTAACGTAACAGCACCGCGTAGCTGTGACAGCTAAAAGAAAAAGATTTAGCGCTTCTGGTAAACCACTACACGAAAAGCAGTTCGCGTATATATGCAATTACAGGGTGAAAAAAACGCATGCGCAAATATGGCCGAACAACGCATGTTGTCCGTTTCGAATATTTCAAGTCGCCGTAGTGCGCCCTGTAGCCCCCCCCCCCCCCCCCCAGTTAATATTTGGCGCTTGCACATAACCGAATTCGGTTGCACATATTCGGTTGCACATAACCGAATATCGGATTTAGAAGAAGAGGAAGAGGAAAGGAGGAAAGACAGGGATGTTAGCCAGTGCTGAGACCGGCTGGCTACCCTGTTCAGGGGAAGAGGGGTGAGGGGAATGAAAGACAGCAGAAAGGAGACACGACAAGAAAAAGGAAAAAGAGAGAAAAAACACAGACACGCACACAAACGCGACACTGCTTAAAGTCTGTCCCTTAGACCACTCGTCCGTAAAAATCGCAACAACGCGTTGAGCGCTTTCTGTGCTGACGATGGACATGGCCAGTGTCCCAAGACTCGTTGCTCGGACAAAGGCCGCCTGTCAAGTCTGTCATAATTGCAGAACCTTCCCATGCGTGGTCCATATTCACAGACTCCAAGGCAGCTCTTCAATGCCTTATATCGCCATTTCGTCATGGACCTCACGAGCAACTGGTTGCTGACATAAGAATTCTTCACCATCATGCCGTCGAGCAAGGACACAACATCACGTACCAGTGGATACCGGGGCACTGTGGGATCAACGGCAATGACCTTGCTGATAAATCCGCCCGATCTGCCCACGATGATACCCACTGTAGAGCAATACCATTCTCCAGGACCGACGCATCTGCAAGGCTTCAATCCCTAGCACGTGAACTTACGCGCGCACAGTGGGATTCGTCAGATTTCACCAATGCTCGTGTACGTAGTTTGCACCCAGACCTTAAGTTCCGCCTTCCCTCAGGAATACCTCGAGCTGAAGAGACACTTCTTTGTCGCCTGTGGCTTGGCGTTGCCTTCACAAACGCCTACTCATTTCGTATTGGAATGGCAAACGACCCTATGTGCGAGAACTGCGGCTGCGACGAAACGATCTCTCATCTTCTGTGTGAGTGTCCCCGTTTCAGTGGCCCCAGGAGAGAACTTACCGCTGCTCTAGAATATCGGACTTACTTATATTTAGCTTAAGTGGGGCCTTATATTTTACAGTTTTCTTGATTCATCCATCCAACAGGTAGCCTCCGTTAGGTTATTTCCACCTGTTTCAAGTCTTATTCTCCCTCTACTGTTGCTAAATGCCAAAGCTTTGACAAAAATCAGCCTCGCTGCTTTTCATTCGACGTCGCCATTACATAAAAGTACAGGTGTTTAGTCGTTTCCTCCTCCTCACCACATGGACCACTTGTCATTTACTTGGTGCTTGGCTCAGTATAATCGAATTCGTGGTACTCCCGCCCTGGCTTCAAACAACAGGGCCTTCGTACTGTTCAAACAGCAGCACTTCCCCTATAGTACTGCCGTAGATTGCAAATTTTCTGATTCGAAGTGGTGTGTGCTTATTACAAAATCGAAATGAATTTATTAAAACAAACGCATATATTCATTAAATCAAGCATTTCGATTTCGTAATAAACTAGTTCTGAGCTTGCTCTCGTGTTGTCTATACGTTCTCGTCCTTGTGTGTGTCGTGCAGCCTGTCATGACATGTGTTTCGAGCGGTGATTTAGTTTCAGAGTCCGTTATCAACAGACACCTCTCCGTTTCCTTCATCAGTTTCTTGACCGATTGTTCTTGGTCTGCCCTCCTGATGCCCTTATGCTTGACGACTTTCTGGTTATCTTCCCCCATTTCACGTCAACGTTTCTTGTGTACAAGTAAGTGAAGACCTCGGTGCCCCGCTTTTCACCCATTCCTCCGAATGACGCCTCCAATTATATCTTACTGCTATAGCTTCAGTGTATACATTCGTATGATCTCCAAACTCGATTTGGCGTATTTCCATGTGCTCGCAGCGCCAGGCTCCTGACACTACGTTGCTTAATTTCCAGCCTTGCTTGAACCTCTGATCTTATACGCAAGACCGCATTGCAAAAAAAAGAAAGAAAGCATTTCCCCGAGGGTGAACATGGTTAAGTGCGAATGCACGGGGTGATGCTATGAGGGGGAGTAAAGTTATGATTAAAGTGTAATTAATGAATTTAAAGTGTTGTCATGATGCATTGTACACACACACACATTTATTCACGAAGTATTATTTATTTACACCTCGCAATTTCGTAGATGCATAAATGCACACATCGCCGAGCACGTCACACACACACACACTCTTCACACGTCACTACAGATCAGCACCTATTGGTGTTATCGTTGTAGCTCACGGTTAGTACCAGCGCTTTGTAATCCGAGAAATATACGGTGAGCGGATCCGGCAGGACGGCGCGGACCGTACAGTTCCTACTGAACGCCAAGTCTATGAAGCCACCGTTGATCGTGGTCGGAAACTCCTACCGCGATGGATCCAACCTGCGATGGATCCATACTGCGAAAGACTTCACCGACCGCGGAGCCGAGCGAGAAGAGAGCGAGCGGCAGCCGGCGGACGTTTATATACGGACTGACGCGCCGACGCCACACACACAGCTGCACAGCGACGCCAGCTGCACAGCGCGCCGTGACGTCACGCCGCGGAGAGCGGTGCGCCCGCGCAAACCGCGGTGAGGAGGCGGAGCGCGCGCAGTCACGTGGGGTGTGACGTCGCTGCGCCGTTGCTACAGGCGCTCCTCTCCGCTCCTCGCGCCGTTGCTATGGGACGGCGGATTCAGGGTCGCTTATAAAGTGCATTCGCACTTAAAAATCAACCATCACCCCTTTCCCGAACACCTCCCGTATCAACGTGTACTGTTTTAGGTGCGAAGCTCCTTAAGGCGTAGGCTTGTCTGCCGTAGTTGTCCGTCGTAGCCACTTCGTCTTCATCGAACGCTGAGCTGCCTCGAGCGCTGGCACGCGCCTTGTGTCACGAGTTCACGCCGGTTCCTCTTCGTCGCCTCGAACGCTGGCACGCGCTCTTGTGTCACGAGTTCACGCCGGTTCCTCTTCGTCTACTCCGGTATCACTCATTTTCGGTTTCGTTTCGTATTACATCACAATAGCCCCAGTTTTAAGTAGTTGTTCACAACTTTTCTGGAAGGTAGAAGATGCGAAACGAATATCACAATGTTCTAGAGAACTTAGTTGTCTGTCCATACAGCACGACGCATGGCTGAATTAATCCGGAACTCGGCACGATTTACGATGAACATCCGGAGCTTCGCCCACTCATCATCATTTCACTCCGTGGATATGCGTGGATTTTTTTTTCATCACATCTGCATTCCTGCTATCTTTAGTTGTTATACGTACCTTTCGTGTCCCGTTAGGTACTTAACCGCACTGTTTATCCAAAGATATTAGTACTTTACTACTACCTCCAGCATGATCTCCTATATACTAAGGTAACCATCGATATTACCGCCAAATATCAAGACGGGCGATTTTTCGTTCCTAAACATTAAACCCAATGGACCTTTCCTAAAATCGCAGCGCCGCGCCTTCCCCTGGTGGGCGCGCGCAAGGCACTATGGGAAAAAAGAGCGCAGGCGGGGAGCGAGCCCCTCGCCCCGCCGTCTCCGTCGTATACGTTGCCCGGTTTGTCGGCTTGCTGACTGACGTGCTGTGCTGCTGGATCCGATAACAACACAAAAAAGCATGTGCACATCTTCCATTACTTTCTCAAAATCGAGAATCCGAAGAGGGGGTGGGTACGGTCCGACTGTGAGTCCACGGTCCGGTTCTTAGTCCATTGCGACGTCCGGCGACGTGATCCGGCAGTCGTATCGGGGTGCTTTGCTGGAACCGCGTAGAAAATATTAATTATGATTTGTTTCTGACACGAAATAAACCCCAATTGAGTAATGTTATGCTTACAGTGGGCCAATCTTCAAAGCAGCCCCCGCTTTCAGAGCACTCGAGAGATCGTAATCGGCCGCGATTCGACGGTATATAAACATCGGCGGGAGTCGTTTCACCGAAGCGCCTCGCTCCGTTTCTACCATTCCGCTTTACATCGAGACTTCGCGAAAAGTAATCGCGTGAGTTAATGCACGACATATGAGCAGGGATGTTAATCGTGTTGCCAAAAATGAGCACTTTGTGGCGAGCGCACGACTGATTGCGAACGACGACGGCCACGGCTTCGGCCTGCGGCTAGGCCTACCCTCAGAGTCGTCACTGATATTGAGCTGTTGTGATGTGTTTGTCGCTCGCGAAGGCAGTATTTTATGGACGATGTTATTCAATGCTATTACATAACAAAGCAGGACTTTGCAAAACTGTTTATTTTGTACTTAATGACGGGGACACGATGTCTTACGAGCGTGTAACGGACGCGCTGGATGTGGGCGCTGCCATGTACGTGCACATCGCTCGTCTCCCCGTGTGAGTGGAAATGGCGTGTGTGGCACGCGTGGACGCACGGCACCGGACGTCGTATTGGACGCAAGATCGTACCGTGGGCTTAGCGCTTAAACCGACAAGGACAAGAAAGGTGGTTTTTGCGTCGGCAGTCCACGCGCACCTAAGATAGGCGGGGCCCACTTCAACCCAAGCGGCCGCAAAGGCTACATCGACTGCTTACCAACAATGTTCCCTCTTCGGGTGTTCGAGGAACGAGCGTTTCCGAGATAATATGTGAGTTTACTTAATCCATACGAGTGCGGGTTCTTCCTAGGCGCCGAAAAACGGCAACCGGCAATGCATGTTCAATGGCATACTGCCGAGGACATTGACATGCTTGATCTTTACTCCATAACCTACGACAAACCGCACAATGCAAGAAGAAATGAAAACCGCGTGGTGCTTTCCAAATGGAGCGCGTAAATCGACGAGCCTCGTCTGCCCCAACAAGCCTGCAAATACTATACTGCGAGCGCGGCCGCAGCAGACGACGGAGGTCGGCGCTCTTTTGGATGGATGGATGCTATGAGCTTCCCCTTTGTAACGGGGCGGTGACATGTGCGCCACCAGGCTCGTAAGAAGATTTAAGAACTTTTTTTTTCTCTTTTATTTTCCTCATGCCTTTTAAATTTACTTCAATCAAATCGATCATGCCATATCAAAAACGGAATTTCATATCCCAGTTCCCTGCCCCTTATGGCAGAAATTCCATATTTTTCCCTATAATTATTTTTGTCCGTTCTCTCTAGTTTTCTGCCACCAGTATTCTAACCGTCTCTTACTTATTTCAATCGCGGCTATGTTCAGCTTCCCGTTATGCGCAGCGCCGACGCGCGGTGGCTCACGGGATTTTTAGGAAAGGTCCATTCATCTCCCTCTTCGTCGCAAATGGCCGTCAGTCCCTGCGCCATCACGTGAGCAATGTGTAAGCGAGTCCCCTGAACCTCCTCGGTGGAAGGCACCTTAGATATGCTAGCATGTTATTGCCGCTCGAAGTGCTGCGTATAAGTGGAACGTTGCATGGGTTGAGGGGACAGTGCTCCGAGGCCTGTGGCTGGAAGAGAACACGTGAGTGCGTGGCCTCTGCTCTGGCGGACGAATGCGTGGGGCGCCATTCAGTGACAGCAGCCAAAACCACTCATACGTGGCCTCCGCGATCGGCTGCGGTGGCGGGCCGCCGCCACCGATCGCGGAGGCCACGACCGGCTACTAGAACAACTGTCTATCGACACATATCACATATCAGCGGCTAGAACAACGATCTATCGAGGCATACCTCGGCTACTATAGATACCGTATATACAGCGCTTATCGGGCATTGCAAAACCTGGATTGCTGCTCGCACTATATATGTTATTGTGGGAGCCTGGCACAATGCAATATGTTGCTATGTGTGTAAAATAAGAAGTTCCCGGTAGACGTGTCTTACTCTGTTTTTCTTGGAATGCACTCCGCCGTGTCACGTGGTCAGATCACTTCAAAGCAGTAGGTGGGGAAAATAAACAAAAGAGTTGCGCTGATCCTTGCTACTGAATAACAAGAACCGCTTAACAGACGCACGGTTTCTGAGCAAGAACGCATTCCAAACCAAATCTGTTTGTGTAGCAACCGCGTTGAACAGAGAAATGAAGAAATGCGAAACGAACTGTTTTCCAATCCCAGGAGCACTCGGACACAAAACAGTGCTGCATGCCATCATTCGGCTTCTTGTTTTTTAAGCCTGGTTCAACCACTTACGCCTCTTTGTGCTGATTAAGGCACACAGCAAGATCAGACGCTTTTCTTTTGTTACGTTGCGTTCGGTTCGCCATCCGAATGGGCCACGATAATCGAGACAGCTCACCGACGTCGCAAAAGGACCGTAGGCAAAGCAAAACAAGAGGCACGGTCCAACATTCCGACCATCTCGGCAGAGCTTCCGTCACCGCTCGGCGGCGCCATGGCATCTGAAAGTTGCGAATACTACGATTCTATTCGCAACAGTCACGGCTTATTTACGGCCACACTGTACGACCAATATGGCTGCCGTCGAGATGACCCCATGACTACCACGGTACAGGGCATTACAGGGACGTACGCAATCGGAGAACATGTAGCTATTTGCGTTACAGATATCGCAGTGTGGGGATACAGTAACAGTTTGACATAAAAGATGAGATCTCTGAAAGCTGAGCTAGTTGGTAGGAGTTGATAGTCAAGAGTAAAAATGGTTGTGCTATCTGTTGTGTCCGTATTTTCACGCCTTAGCTTCTTCCACCGCGAAAGGATGTCGAGTACGTGGATGTAACCATATTTCGAACCTACATTGATACAGTTATAAGTAAGGTAGACAAACCTGTCTCGTGTGTACTGTATATAGCGGCGCTTATAGAGGAACTGCAACGCCTTCGGTGTTGTACGCACTGTTACTATGGGAACTTGCCACAAAGCAACAAAGTACCGCGCGTGTGGCTAAGAGAACCTCGGAGACGCTTCGTATTGCTTCTTTTTCTTGCATTGTAGTCTGCCCCGCGGTGCCTACCGTTCGGCGGCGCCCCGGTACCTGAAAGTTGTGAATGAACCATTTGCGAAAATCTGCAACTTAGCTTTCCAGCAAGAATGTTTTCCAACCAGGAACCACGGCCGCTGGATGAAAGTTCACAGGTGCGGCCTGCTGTGCGGAGCCGCCGCGCTTTGTTTAGGGAGGGAGAGCATTCTTGACAGTTTAGGTCGCCACAGTAGGGAATACTCCGAACAGATGCGCTATTCTGAGCGCGGATTTTTTGCATCCCGCGGAGTGAGAGTGGTCTTGGATTCGATGTGGTCTGCTCCCAATGAACACAAGCACGGCCTGGCTCAGGTGGTCATGGCACCAGTATGGCTAAGAATCGCTGCTTTCCACTATCCACGTGGAACCCGAAAATCCCGGCTTGTGGTACAGTGCCTGGATGGATGGATATTAGGAGCGTCCCCTTTATAACGGGGCGGTGGCCGGGCCACCAAGCTCTAGCTTTATTTCTTTTTCGTTTACAACCATTTCTTTTCCCGAATCACACATATTTTCACAACTAATTTTTTACTTCGTCTATTTATTTTATCTATTATCGTTCCTCTGTGATGAAACAATCTTACCCGAACTACCTTTCGCTTTTGTTTGCTGCATACTTTTGCGCCACCAATGCTCTAAGCGCCTTTTACTTATATCTATCACCGGCATGTTCAGCTTTCCCCTGTTACTCCTGAAACCCATGGCCTCCTGTAGGGTAGTGTCCACAGCTACACCTGGGTGGACATCTGTACATTCAATCAAAATATGGTCTGTCGTTTCCCTAGCTTTTCCACAGCACGTACATGTATCCCCTTCTTTATTGAATTTTGCTCTGTAACTTCGGGTTCTCAGGCAACCGGACCTTGCCTCAAACAGTAAAGCGCTTCCCTTTGAATTATCGTAAAACTTTTCTCTCTTGATTTCGTCTTTCCCTTTTCGGTAGTTGTTCAATGTCGGTTTCTTCTCCATTCTAGCTATCCAATCCGAGTTCTCCGCCGCTCTGACCATGCTCTTAACGCTCTTTTTCGTCCCATCCGTTTCGTTACTGGATGTATACTTACTGGTAGGCTTCCTAGTTCTCTTCCTCCATTGTGAATCAACGTTCTTCCTATACAAATACCTGAATACTTTCGCTGCCCATCTACTTTCTTTCATATTCCTTAATCTCTGTTCGTACCTAATTTTACTCTGAGCTTCCCTTCCCTCAAAGTCAGACCATCCCATATCCCCCTTAACAGCCTCATTTGTGGTCTTCCCATGGGCGCCCAGTGCGAGACGTCCGACCGTCCTCTGATTCACGTCCAGCCCTGATTGTACCTCTGACTTCATGCACACCACTGAGTTTCCGAATGTAAGTGCTGGCACCATTACACCTTTCCACAAACCTCGAATTACCTCGTACCTGTTGTAACCCCACAGCACTCTATGCTTCATTATTGCGGAGTTCCTCTTTCCTTTAATTATCATAGCTTTTTCTTGTACTTCCATGTATCTATTCCCATCATTTATCCATATCCCGAGGTATTTGTACTCTCGTACTCTGGGTATCTCCTCGCCCTGTATTGATATGGTCTGATCGTTGCTGTCATTGAATATCATCCAGCCGCATTTTGTCACACTAAATTTTAGCCCTAAATCTTCACTTTCCCGACCACATATACTAACCAGACCCTGCAAATCTGTTCGACTGTCTGCGAATAGCACAATATCGTCTGCATAAAACAACCCGGGGAGCTTTTGTTCTATCACTATACCTGCCTGTCTGTACGACAGCTTAAAACCAATATTGCTCATCTCCAATGCTTTCTCCATTCTCCTCATGTAAAGCATGAATAATAGTGGGGACAACGGGCATCCCTGCCTCAACCCTTTACCTATATCGACGGCCTCCATTCTACCATTACTCGCCATACCTTCCCATTCCATACATACTGTATTTCCACTGTATATTTCCTTTAAGAGCTCTATACAATCATCCCCTATACCAGCCTCTTTCATTATGTCCCATAAAATATTCTGATTCACATTGTCATACGCACCCTTAATATCCAAAGATGCCAAATGTAGAGGTCTGTTCTCTTTTCCGGCTATTTCTATACACTGCGTAAGCGCAAAAAGGTTATCATCTAATCTCCTGTCGACTCGAAATCCATTTTGGAGTTCGCCAAAAGTCCCATTAAGCTCTGTCCATATCTGCATTTTAAATTTAATTGCCTGCATCGCCAACCTGTAGAGTACTGATGTAATGGTCAGTGGTCTATAGGAGCGAATGTTATTTTTCTCTCCCTTGCCCTTATAAATGAACTTCTGGCCTGGGCCCCTGGATGAAAGCCCTCTATCATCCAGCAGCTGTGCGAAAACTCGTACACGCATCGCTCTCCTGCTCTAAGCGCGTTAACAGCTGCACATTCCACTGAAGGTACAAGAACAGCACAAGTGTTTTTCAGAGGTATTTATGGGGAGTTCTCTGATGTACAAAGAGAGGGGCAGAGTGAAAGAATGGAAAAGCGAGGGCGGGAGCTCAACGGGATGTATGGCGGGTGGAATGTGCAGGTGGCAACACATTTACAGCAGGAAAGCAATCTGTGGACGAGAATTTCCGGTTCTAAAACCTGCTTCCAGGAAAGCCAACTTGCAGATTTTGGCATATAGTGGCGGGGTCAACATTGGTTTCCCAATGTTGACCCCGCCACTGTTGGCATTTCGTTGGCACTCCGGAAGAAAATGCCTGCAGGAAGTGGAAACCTCTGTACCGGAAATGGAAACTGGAGCTTGCTGGTACATCAATCGCTTTCGCTATTTGGCAAAGCGGTTATAGAGGGACTTTACTATACACATAGTTTCCGGGCGTAGCGTAAGTGTTGAAAGCTCCCCTCAACCCCCCGCTCCTTTCCAAAAAAAGAAAAGAAAGGAAAGTATAAAGAAACGTAGGGGGTGAGGACCTAGGTACTCTGAAGCTGTGAACAAGGTTCTCAGGAATGACTCACTAGACATTTAATTGCTTGTTGTCCCCACGATGACCCACCGCACTAAAGGAAAAGGTGCGCCTGCCTTTTGTTGTAGGTTCCTGACGGGAATTTTAAGCCGCCATACACTTGGTTCAAACAAAAGATCATCAAAACAGTCGTCAAACAGAGGTTCCACAGATCCCGTGCATTATGACACAGGAGAATCCCACAGGTCGGGCAGGTTGGTCGGCCTTCATCTTGTGACGTCACGTTCTTGGACTCAGGCCTGGAACCTGTCTAGGAGGCGTTGGTAGAACCGCTGTGCTAAGTAGCGAGAGCGATTGATGGTCCAAAAGCTTCCCCATTGGCTGCGCCCGAGAGTTTCCGTCACCTGTAGGCAGGTTCCCGGTTCCTGCAGCGATGTTCCCTCTAAGTTCTGAAGACTTGCCATCTGTGCCACCTGGCCTACTGTTGGGGACCCGCATTGTTGGGCCCCTTGTTGTCCCCGTCGCCTTCTTTTTGTTCGCCAGGCATGCATGGGGAGACTATACAAAAGAACGCATGACCGTCTATTTAAGATTGATTACGAGCTTTCGTCGTGGTCTACATAGGGAGTTAACCTTCGTGGGCTTGCAGAACCAGTCAAGTTAGGAAGCGAATGGCTTACGGCGTTGTAGTAGAAGACAAAATCGGAGGGAGGGTGACAGGAGAGGATAACTTGTTCCTACTTGGCAAAGTGGTTTTAGAGGGTCTTTACCTTCTAGAACCTCGGCTGACCCCTCAGTGGCGCGTTGTCTTCCCATCGCGCACTGCGCCGATATCGCGTCTAGCCACGGAGTCCGTGCGCCCATCGCAGCAGTTGCTGTTCGTCCGCCAACAGGAGCTGACCGACGCCATCGTCTGACGTTTGAGAACTCCGCGAACCGCAATGCCGCCAACAGAACGGAAGACGGTTAGAAGCCCTTGTTTATTTTTTACGTTTCGTTATTTGCAATTAGCTTAATTCGCGGTTTTACGGGTTAGCCACGTTCACCTCGATGTTATCGTTATGGGCGGCGGAGAGCTTTGTTCTTTATGAAACATTTGTGTTGCACCTGTGATTTTGTCAGCCACGTACGTACAGTCGTGAGCAAAAGTTTGGAGATCAATGGGTGCCACAAACAGCTATTTTTCTTTGCTGTCCGAGTAAGTTGGCTTAAATCAGGTGGTTCCGCCTAGGTGCAATTGTTCGACCGATGTAATGCAGTGGTGCGATTCCATGTTGTAGAGCTGTGCTACTCGGAATTTAAAGTTTTTTCTGGTGCCATGGTATCCAAACTTTTGCTCGTGACTGTACATGCCATACGGGGCTCAAGGAGGCTTGATGTGCAGTTATATACTATATGCAACTTAAAAAAAACAGCAATTGGTAACAAGGGCCGACGCACCGCGCGCGTCAGTGTTACTCCGCCAGCAAATCACAGAAGCAAACAAAATTGTCGTGTTGCGTCCTTTTCAAAATGGCGCCGTATGAGGCACGGTATTGGTATGAGGCATGATGTGCTCGAGAAGTAAGGACGAAAATGTATGTATGTAGTCTCAGCGCTTCTATCTGTAAAAGGCCGCGGTACAGTTCACTCCGCTTCCTAGCCCGTTTTACATGTAAAACTTCACTGACTTCGGTGGAAAAAACTCGGGCAGCGGCATTTGTGACGCAGCGGGTTTTTGCATGTTGCATGTGAGCGTGTTTGCATGTGAGCGAATCCGAAGAAGTGTGCACTTCGGCATGAGCAACGATGATATTACGCTTTTGGAACGTGAGAACCCTGGAAATTCTTAATAACCATCGCGTCACGTGGCGCAGTATTCTTTTTCTGTGATCAGTGTTTGAGGGGCAGGCCATTTGTTCTAACCCTAATTTGTGACCTTTTGCATCTTTCATGCCTCGTATACTCTTGCTAAACATTAATATCAGCCTAATTACTACGAGTAAACAAATAGTGCGAGCTTAAGGCGGTCGTAACGCGATGACCATCTGACGTGTGGTTTACATTCTGCCGCCACGTGGTCGCCTTCAGAGATGAGAGTTCTCCAGTCTCTGTTCTTCCTGCGGCGGGTGGACAGTTCGCGGAAATATTTGTGCACATGCTCAAGCAAGCATGTTCTTCCCGCAAATAACCCCGACAGCTGGATGGCCGTGCTTCCGTCAGTTCGTATGTGGTTGTCGAGTGCTGTAGAGCAAGCTGGCTGACGAAAGGCGTCGTCGTCCTTTGTTGCGGTGTGCACATCCCCTCCTGGAGGCAACTGCCTTAATTGAGCTTTCGTGGAACCCTGTGAGTTCGCTTCCCCGCAAGGACGTTTTCCAGCGAGAAAGTCTAGGTCGCCAGACTGCTCTTCTGCTCTAGTCGCGTTCGCAAAATGCACGTTCCAACACATGTGCAGGGACACCATGGTTTTTCCTCCTCCAGCCCTCTTGACACCTCTAGCGGACTGGTTGTGACGCTAATTTCTGCAGCCCATGTCGGAAGCATGGCTAAGCGTCCGTGGGGGAAAGAGATTGAAAGAGGTAGAGAAGGGGAGAAAGGCCGTAGTGGAGGGCTCCCGAAATGTTGACCACCGGCCAACGTTACTGGATGGTGGCCTCCATCTAGTAACGTTGCCACCTGCTTTCTTTAACCTGCACTGACCACGCGCAGTACACCGGCCTCTGGCATTTTCGCCTCTGTCGAAAATGTGACAGCCCCGGCCGGTATCCAGGCAGTGTTTCTTGGGTGGCAGCCGAAGACGACTGATGGAACATTCCTGCACTTCCTTTCTATCGTTTTTTTTTTTGTTTCCTTCTCTCTTTCTCTGCACGGCCGCTCGATTAGCAACGCACGAGCAACGCACGAGCAACGCACCACGTGCGTTTTTATCCAGCGGCCGTGTTCTCTGTCGTCTTTCTGTTCCCCTTTCCTAATCCCCTAGGGAAGCGACGCCAACTGGGCTTCCTTCTTGTTAGCCTCCCTGCCTCGCTGTTTCCTCCTTTCCTCTTCTTTTTGTTCCTCTTGGTGGTCAAAAGCGACCTTCTGAAGAACGGCTACACGAAAGCCTTCGTTGGAAAGGTTGCTCGCCGCCAGACTAATCCCCGCCGACCCCTTCGAAAGGACACTGACCCGCCGCATTCCAAGCCCATACGCGTGTGTATTCCCTACGTTCAGGGTACCAGCGAAGCGCTCGCACGTGTGCTGTCTGAGCAGGGAATAAGAGTAGCACACAAGCCAATTTCCACGCTTGGCCGTTTCTTTCCGCGCCCGAAAGACAGGCTGCCGAGGGAGAGAGCGCGAGGTGTGATTTACTCCATTCCTTGTTCAGATTGCGGCGCGTCGTACGTGGGAGAGACCAAGAACTTCCCAGAGAGGCTACGACAGCACAGGAACGATGTCCGCAAGTTCGACAGACAAAGGAGTGCATTAGCTGAACACAGCGAGGTGCACGACCACCGCATCGATTTTGACAACTCCCGCGTCCTCGACTTGGAAACCAGTTTTCACAAGCGGCTCTTTGTGGAATCATGGCACATTCAGGCGACACCTGGAAACGTGAACCGGTCTGCAGGTGCAATGCCAAGTGTCTATTTTAGTGGACTCCGGCACCTGATTCAACATTAGCATGACCCCTCGGCTTGAAGAACCAAAAAAAAAAGAGAAAGTGAGAAAGGAAGGAAGAGAGAAGAAAGAAGGCCTTATAAGCACTGCTGCTGTATGGTGCCCTCCAGTCACCCCTGAAGAAGGGTCCGAGTGGGACCCGAAACGTCGGGTTTCTTCATGTTTAGAAGTAAATTTTACTTTTAAATGATTATAATTTGGTTGGTGTCCCCTTGTTTTCACCTTTAATTTCGTCCCAACCAGACAGATCTCTGTCAAATGTTCACCTTTAAATTCTAGAAATGTATGTGGTGGACATCTGTCTTCGCTGGAACGTGGGGCAGACCGCAAATAAAGCGTGATAATGGTTCGGTGAAGACCAATAGGATTAAAAATCTACCAGTCGGCTTCCCTGCAAAGAAGTTTCCCCCCAAAAATTCTTCAAGGTATCATTGGAGAATTTGTGTTGCGTACCACAGTGGCCCTGCCTACGCAGGTAGAAGAGATTCTTGATCACACAGAATGATAGAAAGCGGGCGGCGAGTGCACGGTAACTGCCTCTCCAGAGAGGACACCTCAACCGGTACGACTCTCCTCTCCTCCTTCTCGGAGGAGAGGAGAGTCGAGTCCGGCCGTGATATGGGGTGGCCAGTGAATGTTTGTGCAGCGCGAGCAGTCGGTTTTTGCAATCAAGAAACTCGCTAGCAGACGCTGCCTGCGTCAGCGTTGTCTCTCGCGGGCGAGGCGGCGAGGGCGCGTTCTCGTTTCTTGCCAGTTTGGGCCAGCTGTTGCGCATGCGCAGTGGGTGTGTAACCGGCGCAGGGACAGAACAGGCTCGACCATAAGCTGGTTCTCCTGTAAAAAAAAACGCATGCCAGTAACCGCAGTGCGTACTAGCTGTGCTGAGTGGGCAGGAAAGACAACACTAAGGAAAGATGTGTACGAAAGAAAAGGCACGGGAAGAAAGTTGGTGGTTTACCACTGAAGCTGTTCAGTAGTTTACTGCTGAAGCTAAAAACTAATACGCTCCTCTTCCAAGCCCGAAGTCATGCACAGCTGCGTCTTAGAAACATTATCAAAGAATTCAGGTGTGATCCATTGAGATCATAAGAGGCACATTAAAAGACTGTATCGTCACAAGACATAGGTTATCAAGTAAAAATGTAAATCAGTTGGAGAAGAGGACTTAGCATCCGAGGCCTCGCTCCTTTGTTGGCATTTAAGGTGAGCTTCCCCAGAAGTCGGAGAGCCGCTTCTGTCCTTGAGACACGATGCCGTGGAAGCGGCCATTCGAATATGACTACCTTTTCTTGAATGAATGTTGCGACCACCGTTTGCTAGTAACGGGGCTGGTGACCTTTGTACACGCTCGGAGAGGAGCCGCAGCACGTTGTTTTTGTAAACTCGTGATTACCTACACCCGGCGACAACTTTCTGTGGCAGCACGGCCAAGGCTACGTGGGCGGAGCCTATGCACCTGTGCTACTGCGCCAAGTAGTCCGACCGCTTCGACAGGTGTTTCGGTTTCGATTTCACCAGTGCAGGTCGCTTTTCCTTACTTGCGCGTAAACGTTGTGCACCACCTTCTTGGCCAGTACGGATAGATTTTGGTTTGATAACGCCTGGTACGGCTGCGAAGCTGGTGGTAAGCGACGTTGACGAGCTGCAACCAGAGGATGCCATCTTTGACGGTGAGGAATGCGGTGAGGTAAAAAAGCGACGGAAGCCAAAAAAACCCACAAAACCTGAGAGAGCATGAAACGAAAGTTTTTCTACTGCACAACATTTTTATTCACTAATTAAAAAATAAACCCGCGAAAAATGTAGGTGCTGAATGGTAAAATCTTAGTTACCCAGAACAGCATACAAATGTTTTCGTTGGGGGATTGCATGCTGTGGCGCAGTAAACAAGCGTGCTTCGGCTCCGTAGCCTTGGCTGTGCTGCCACAGAAAGTTGTCGCCGGGTATATATAGCTATTTAGCTCGTTGATAACACTGCAAAGCAATGTTGTCCAGCCACAAGATTGGTTGAAGTTTCCTCTGTCTGCGGCACCGCCCTCAGAATAGGACACCCCGCGCTAACACAGTGCTACCATATCTAAGTAGTTAAAAAAGGCGACTTAGCAGTGTCATATGTAGCGGCACTGCTAAAAAGAAAACAAAAATAACGCACTGGAGTTACTGTATGCCTTATTAGAGCATCGGCGCCCCCAGCAAAACAGGAAAAAGAGGGGAAGAAGGGTCGGCTTACACTGGGGGGGGGGGGGGGGGGGGTGCACAGGGAAATGCGGCATATTTTCCTTTGCGCTTGGTTCGCTAGGTCGATGGCTTTGACCCACCAACGTTTCACCTGCAGGAAAATGACGCATGCTTCTGGGTACTTAGACCCGCCGTATTCTTCTGTCACCTCTGAGAACTAATCGGTAACACATCGCAAGAAAGTCTCTCTGCTCTGCGTTGTGCTGCAAAGACCGCAAGCACCCCATTCAGGCTCTTACCGTAGCACTCTGCTCTGATAAATGACAGACGTCCCTCCTTTGCCGCCAAGCCACAACGATCCCTGCCACAGAGTGTCTAGTCAACCTCCTTTGCAGAGTTGAAAAACCTGCATTTCCTTTTAAGCCTACCGTTTAGACGCGAATGCCCACAGCCACATGTTCCAAGGATGTGCGTCTTTATTCATAGGTGACGGGGATGCCGGCTGGAGAAATTTCGGCGAGGGGGGATTCAGCCTGGTCAGCCCACGCCTGCCTACGCTACTGGAGCGAAGTTTGCCTGCTTGTGAATTTCCTTGCCACACCGTGAATGCGGCATTTTCAGAATCGCATCGCGTGTCGAAAATTCCACAACCTGCCAGGCGTGACCGAGGAAACCAGGTGATGCTATGCGACGAGCAATACCCCGCTCGGCAGAGGTGCACAAGAAACGCTGGGCGACAAATACCCGGTAGGATGCCTGGCCATAAAAGTGGCTCTGTAACAGCCTTTCCTTTCCACGCGGCAGTTGCCGGTTCTCTGGTTTTACGGCAGCGGTACGCTTCAGTCACCGACGATCTCGTGGGGATTCCTGTCAACATATGTGTCGTGCATTTGCCGTCACTGCGAAGCCGCTGTGCTGAATTGACCATTTGCAAAATTGTGAGCGCCACCTGGATTTTCCCAGCCAAAAACTCTCGCGCACAGGTTGCTTTCCTGTTCTACGCGCGTGCACATGTCCACATTCGTCACGCCATTCATCCCGTTCAGCGTCCGCCCCCGCCTTTCCTTTCTTTCGCTTCTGCCCCTGTCTCTCTAAATCGTCGAACTGGCTTTGAGTCGGCTCACTCCCCGCAAAATTCCTGACAAGCTTTTGTGGTGCTGGTGCATGTCGGATGGGTTGTGCAGGCGTGAAGGCGCTTAGAGCAGGAAGGCAATCTGTAGACGAGAGTTTTCGGCTGGGAAGCATCCTTGCGGGAAAGCCAACTTACAGATTTTTGCAAATGGTCAATTTTGGTGCGCTTCCCGCAGTTTGCGAGATCTGCTAAAGTGATGCGGGACTTTCATGGAGTGGCTAGAAGTACTTTGTGTAACCGGATGCCTCGAATGCACACACGCGTGCAATAAAGTGATGGTGACGACGCAGAAGTGCTGCTCATGTATCTTTAGCGATTCCTCTACCGCGAGGGAACGGTATGTCAACCATTTGCGCATCTAAGATATTCCTTCACTTTCTTTTCTGCTCACTTCCCCACACAAACACCCGGCCCTCTTTCCCTTTGCAAGAGAGACGACACGCTGTGTGTGTGCGCAGGGAGATTCCCTTTCAGCACAGCTTTCAGTGGATGCCACTGCAAGTGCTTAGCACAACCAGCCGACACCTGTGCGGCGGCCAACAGAATAGAGGGGAGCATTGCAGGACCGGAAACGAGAAAGTCGTATTTATACAAAATAACGCCCAGCCACGCTCCCTGGGGAGCTGCTCGAATTTGGGCCTATCCTACTGTGAACCACCGCCACAAGACCAACTGCAGGTAACCATGACTTCAGTTCCTTAACATATGCTTTACCCCACACAAAGTACCGGGTTGCTCAAATTTGGGCCTCTCCTGCTGTGAACCACCGCCACCGCCAAACAAGCACGTGCAGAAAACCATGACTTCAGTTGGTTCGTCTATGCTTGACCCCACACAAAGTACCAGACGGTTTTGTGAGTCCCCTCTGGCAAGCTGCAGGGTTCACGTGGTAAGAAATTCCAGCTGCAAACGACGCGAGCACAAAGAAGGAAGGCACAGTACAGAGGCTGTGAGTTCCTTCTGTGTGCTCGCGTCGCTTCCAGCTGGAATTTTTTACACCATGAACCAGCACGCCCAGCAAGCTAACCTGCCCATGGTTCACGTGGCTGGCCCAGCTGCAACGTTGTGAGGGCAAGGCAAGTAGTCCATAAAGAAAATAAAAGCAGAAGTGTATCTCTCGGACGAACATCAAGTACAGACTCGAATATTTCAAATGTTTGACCAGCAGTAAGAGCGTATTTTTTCAAGCCCACAACAAATGTATAATATACCTTAAGGATTCCGGCAAAGCATTTGTTCATGGCTCACCGCAAGCAAAGTACTACTCTTGGGCCACGGAAGTAGACAGCGCAAACAAGAGTACTAGCTTCGGCACGTTTGAACGTGATGTGTGAAAACTGCGCTTGGACGGCTGCCTGTGCGCGCGGAAGCAGCTCCTGTGTAGCTTCGAAAGCACTGCTGTAAAGGGAGGCAGTCAGAGGCATTGCCGGTAAGCTCGCATACACACTAAGCCGGACACTGGAACACTTTATTGTTGTTTCTTTTGTCCCAGCGGTTGAAACTGGAGTCACTGTATCCTTTAGGGAACTCAAGTTGAAAAGAATGGAAATGCCAACCCCTTCCCCAACACCACCTGCATTTTTCTGCCCACAAAGAAAGCCTTTTTAGGGGTCGTGGGGAGTATGTCCACTGCTCGAGCAACTGCAGCACTTCTTCACTTTTCGAAGGCCAACGCATTGTCGCAAAACCGGTTCCTGAAAGGAAAGGCAAAAACCAGAAAACCCCACAAGAAAGAGAGAGTGCTAGGCATGGAAGTGACAGACATTTACAGTCGCGGGAGAGCGCCATGCTTATTTCGGGGAATAACACTACCAGTCATTGGTGAAGATAGTAATGTCCCTTTCCCCTAAGGCGCTTAGCCGTGTCCCCAGAATGGGCGACAGAAATTAGCGTCTCGAGAAAAGCGATAATGTGACATCTCCGACTGTGCACAGCGGGCTAATGAAGCCGCTGGAAGCATTCCTCAAGACGTGCGTCTCTCAACTCGCCGAACTGAATCTGTCAACCTGTCACTTCGAGACTGGATCCGACTGCTGTTTCGTCGTGGCATCGGCGTTGAGCAGACTGCGCTCGCTGACGCTCCCTCCGTGTGCAGTGAACCTCGAAAACTCGCTCGAGCACCTGGCACAAGGCTGCAAACTCCTCGTGCGTCTCGAAGTCAGGTCAATCGACACCGTTGCACCCGCTTCACCGTGCGATGGGTGCAAACGCCTGCTACTATTCACTGCGAGCTGCTTCGAGCTCCTTCACTGGGAAACCAGGCTGAGAGAACTGAGTATCGATGACACCGCCAAGATTGCGAGCTTAAGTTTCCTCCTTGAATGCCGAGTCGAAGAACTGCGATTGCACCTGGAGAGAGCAAAGGACCTCGGTCCACTCCTTGCAGCCAGCACTCGGCTGTCTTCCCTGACAGTCGTGACCCTCGACGCTGAGGTGTGCACCTATCTACCAATGACTGCGGAAGCCGTACAAAGCATGCGCCATCTCTGCTTGATCTACAAGCAAGGAATCTACACGGCAAGGACTCGCACTTCGACTTTCTCCTCACGCCGTGGCGCGCATCATGTTCCTAATTAATATCAAAGACAGCATCGAAAAATATGTAGATAAATCACAGTTATATGTTAAAGCGGAGGAAGAAAAATATCTGCCATCAGTAGAGACCGAACCTATACGACCTTCGGAATAACGCGTCCGATGCTCTACCGATCGACTGACCTACGAAGGCGGTCGTTCTGCCGTCTTCTTTATTGTGTATTTATTTGAGCATAGCACTGGGAGTGATAGCCAGCGCCACGCGTAGCCATGGCGGCGAGTGTGGAGCATTCTGTATACCAGAAGGCATCATGTATAGTACGTGATCCCAATACGAACTGGCTGGTGACCAATAAACCTACGCCTGCTACTTACGGGCACTAAATCTGCCACTTCATGTACAAATATGTACATGCAACGGGCGCACTGTTTTCCCTCTTAGAACTGGCGATACCGACAGCTGACAAATTCGGTACCATTGGGGCAAACGCCGCTCGCTCAAGGAGTCACTAAATTTGCGGACCTGACCCGCGTATCCACCTCCATCCCGAATTGTATATCGTCGTCGAACGACTTTTCTCGACTTTGACGTTATAGTCTTGGCCGCTACGTTCGCTCAGTTGTTGTGGCGCAACGCCGCGACGCTTAAATGGCAGCTCCGGCGCTTTTTTTTTCAGTGCCTACGGATCTCAAAGAAATTTCCAACATGTGTTCTGGTTACATTAATATGTTCTCCTCAAACCAGGCAGCTGCACGTCCTTTAGTTTTCCTGAAAATGAATTTTAAACATTTTTATCGGATTCCCAAGTGGGCCACCCTCTTTTTGACGTCATTACCTTCAATGCTGCCTGCCCGACCAGACGGAACAAAACGGAGACCTTTCAGCGCTCACGTTGTGGCTGTCGAGTTCAAAAAGGCTGGCATAACTCACTGTATCGTCAGATAACATCACCGCTTTCAGTTTTCTGGCACAAGCTCCAAATTTCTGATGGCGAGGAAGGCCGTGACGTCATCGGATACGCTACACGAAGCATTTACCTGTTTCGGTTTCGGTTTGAACATATCGTTATTTCGGTTATTTGAAGTTATTGGCGAGTTTCTGAGTAAATTGAACCATCCTGCCTGCTGCAGGACCATCAGGACCGCTGAAGAGCAGCGATATCAGAATATGGTGAAAAAAAACCACCGCGGTTAACCTTTAAGATCCCGGTGGTTTTTTAATGCAAGCTCTTAATGCAAGCTAGCTGCTCGTAGATATTTTCCTCCATACAGCGTGGTTTGCGAGATATCTATGTCATCTGGTAATGCGTGCACAAGCAAAACAAAAATTTACTCGCGAGCATGGCAATTGGTAATAGCCTCAGGTGATTATCAAAATGAATAATCAAGACGTATAATCAAAATGAGGCATACCCTTCCACGGAGTGTCTGATAACCAGATCGTTGTGATGGTGCGGATACGCTATGCATTAAATAAATGAATAAATCTGTACCGCTTCACTCTCTGAAGAAGGATGACCAGCGAATCTATGGCCTTGAGATCGGCCCTCCGCTCTTATATTCTCTGTCGACGGTACTCGACAAACGGACGGGCTTTCGTTCATAACCTATAGCCATATGCGACTTATAACTAAATGCATGTGAACTTTGATTCATTTAGGACAGCACCTTTTAAGTACGTTGGTCACTAAATTTCATTCGCTTAAGCCACGTTTCTTTAATATTCAATCCAAATTATTGTCCGCTTAAAACGCCTTTCGGATCCACTTTAACTCTGACGTCGTTCACTTATTCCACACTTTACGTTGCGTACGAGTCATTGCTCCGCACACGCTTGGTATCGGACCACCGCTGTTACAATGTTCTACGCATCGTTTCGTCCGCATGGTGGGGAGGAAACAGGGGAGGCGACTGCAAGGCACGGCCTGGCAGACTTTCTCCTCTAACAGATGAATTGGTGTAAACAGATGTTTGCCTTTCTTTCTGTCCGCAAACGTGATCCGCCATATACAGTATCACTGTTAAAAGGTTAAGCTTCGCTTTGTTTACACAAGCCCTTCATTTTCCTTTGTAGAAGCGGAAGCAGCAGTCGAAGTCCAATGGGACTGAAGTGCCGGCAGCAACGTCGACAACCGTAGCTCTACAGGTCACTGAGGACGAGATCGATCGGGAGACCCTTTTTCAGGTGTCTGATGATCATCAGGCACCCACCATGAAGAAAACTGAGAAACTCAAGAAGCCTGACTGGAAGAACAAGATCCGTGACACCTTCCAGAAAAGGTATGGCTGTGCTGTGACAACAGCATGATATTTGGACAGTGGCGGGTATTAGAGAGTTGGAACGTCAGCCTAAACTACACGGTGAAAACAGGCGCCGTGTTGCGCCCTGCTTTCCACCTGCAGTCTTGGGTGTTGTTCAAAGATATCAGTGTCAGATGTAACGCTGGGGGTTACGAGTTCGCTTTCATAGTCTAGTAGCATTACGTAGCATCGGAACACGTTGCCACGTTATGCAGTGCTTAGTAGTAGCTGCGTATTGCGTATCCTCGTTATGTAGCCCCGTAACACTGCTGGACCCTTTCTAATGCGTAAGTGTTACCCTTGGTACGTTTCCGGAGAAAAGGGTATGCTGTTGTGCGTGTAAAAAGAGTAACAGAAATTTATTTACCTTTATTCACCAGAAAAAAAAAATAGAAAAGATAATCTGGCACAGCTCATTCGCTAAACCTGCAAGAAAATAGTTTGACGGTCCCTCAGCTGCGAGACCATGCACAAACGACAACATGCGACACGCACGTACATAACAAGGTTTAATACATGCATCGTAGGTAAAAATGAAGTGCGTTATTCACAGGGAGTTGAAAATCGTGCCCTATGTTAACTAAAACTTACGTAGAACCATGAAATGACGGTGAATTCGTGTTGAAAAACAAATAGTAGATTTAAGAATAGATATTCGTAACAATACATAGTTGCGGACAGAAATTAATCTAGTCTTTGAGAAATATAATGACGCAAGCTCCTTGCCAGGCTGTCGATCATGTTGTCTTCATGTTTCGACACTATTGATGGCAAATGGCCTCTGTTCAAGAGTTCCAACAAAACGTTTCGGTACGTTTCGGTCCACGTAGGTTACGTTATATGAGTTCAAACGGCGTTCCATATAACGCATAAATATTAAAGGCCATTGCGGGCGAAAAGCTCGAGATAGGCGCTGTGTGTCTTGCCCAACCTGGAGAGCATTGAGGGAATGCAGAAGTACGCGTGCACTCAACATAGCTGTCACCTTAATGTATCTTTATGATATCACAATATGAATGTATCCCATACGCAATTATTAGTAGTGACGTGTTCAGCTGTTAGCCATCCGCTGCTATTAATTAATTAACAATTAAATGTTATTAAATACTTCTGACTCAGAGTTGTCGGCACAAACCTGAAACGACTGTCATCTCATTTGATAAAGGAAGGGGACGCGTTCAGGCATAATAAATGACAAACAAGAAATGAGGAATTCTGTTAATCAGTAATGTCTTAGAAAACCCGACTATTGCACTGGAAGTTAGTGAAGCCAATGCTGGTGGTGCACACTGGATAGCCAACAGTATGGTCAACCGTTACCAGTAGTCGGCAAATATTAGCCTGAGCTGGTAGCGCGCGATAAAATACGGCAGTAACGTCGTACTAACTCGTTACGAAACAGGACTGGAAGGCGTCATTTAACTGAACGAAACACAGAACAACGTTAAGGACAGTGCTCTTAAGGTATCTCAAGTTAACTGCACGAATGCAAAACGCCTCTCTTCTCTCTCCTTTTTCTATCTTCAGTAAACAACCACAGAACAACCTGGATGACCAGCAGCCCAGCACTTCGGGTCAGGGCTCTGGCCCTAGTTCCGTTCCCAGGGATGTTATACCCTCAGCGTCATGCCAACCCCCAGGCACAAAGTCGAAGCGTACGGGGACGCAGCAGAAGGCCGCTGCGAAGAGCCCTACAGACTTTGAGGAGACGGGGGTGCCCGAGCCGGAGCAGCACTTGCCTTTCTCCGTGTGAGTCAAGTTTCCTCAACTTCATTGTTGTCAACTTCAAGGGGATGTCGACGGTATTGAACTACGCTAAAAAAAACGAAAAAAAAAAGCGAAGGAAATCGTGAACAACTCAATCGACTTCATGAGCACTCTCAGAAGTACGCGCAGGTTGTTTGTTTGTTTGTTTGTTTGTTTGTTTGTTTGTTTGTTTGTTTGTTTGTTTGTTTGTTTGTTTGTTGTTTGTTTCATTGGGGGCGGGGAAAGGGGGAGGGTCGAGGCGGTGGGGTGCGGAGGTTCACTCCAGCACACCCCTCCAATCCTGTCACACTGAGGCCATTTCGGTCAAAAGTGAAGCTGTGGGGCAGATGTTTTGAAGTTAATGATGGTCGCTGGGATATTACGTGCCAAATCCGCCTTATAATTGCGAGGCGTGTAATAGTGGAGGGCTCCGAAAATTTTGACCACCCGGGGGAGGTTCTTTAAAGCTCACGCATAACGTACAGCACACAGGCCTCTAGCATTTTCGTCTACACCGAAAATGCTACCACAGCAACCGCGACCGAACCAACATCTTCTGGGTCAGCGGCCAAGCACCATAATCCTGTGACCACCGCAGTGGACGTTTTGGAGTTCAAATAAGTACTCATCTTAACAGAATTCTGAACTGTTCTTTTATTCCAATTATGATTTTAATTTTTACTTTTATTTCAGCGTCCGCAACATGCTGTTGAAATTCGGTAAGTACATCTTTCCAATTTTTACATTACTCTTGTTCGGTCAGAGTGAAAATTTGGGCATGTTGGTGACGGCGAATATGGCCGAGGAAAATAAAATAGCGCGATGTGTGTGCGTCCTTCTTCTACGTCCGTGTGCGAAAAATTCGTGCTACAACAAATGCTTGTGGCAAATGAGTTCTGCGGAATTCCGCGCAAGGTTGAACAACGTTTGTGAAAGAAAATATTAGCATACATTCCTTAGCAACACTATGCTGTAAGGAAATCCACGCGGATTTCTCAGAAATGAAAGCTCCCTAGGTGACCGGAAATTGGTCCTGGTCCGGGGATCCGTCCTGGTCACTCCCACGTGCTTCGAGTCGTCGATAAATTCGCCCTCGCTCTGTCAATTCCTCAATTAGTTCAATTAGCAGACCGACCGCCCTGGACATGCGTTGGTCCTGGGTTTGATCCCCGGACCAAGACGAATTTTTTCGTCAACTAAGAACCTTTCATTTCTGATAAATCCGCATGGATTTCCTTGCAGGGGTGAGACAGCTGCTCTTATTGCACAGTTTTGATAAAATTCCGTTTTCCTGCTCCGAGCTACTCCAAAATCATGAAAATTTGGAAAGTTGCTCCAAACTGCTCCATAACAGCCTGAAAAGCAAGTACTTTGGTGCTCACGTCAGTTTCAACAGGGGAAAAAAAAGCGGAGTTGCGCAACGTGCATCGCGTGATTGAATCTCGGGTGTCCGAGACTTGCTGCAGACACTTCGATTTTTGTGTCAGCGTACGTTGACACGAGAATCAAGACATGTGCAACCAAGACACGTGGAAGCCATTATCTACATGCAATAAGAGTATATTCTGTGATAAGTTGCCACCACAGTATTGCAGTGTTACAGTAGAGGGCAATGCGCTGGTGAAAAGCTCATATGAGCTTCTTCGTAATGGTGTGAAGCAGGAAAATCCTGATAAAATTCAAAGTGGCCATACTCTCCTGACAAAAAAGAACACTAATTAACCTACAAGTGCTAGGGATCTTTCAGAGGCTGGATATTAAAACCTACAAAAAGTCAAAGCACTGATTGGCGAAATCATGCAAGTGGTCTTAACTAAAAGACTATTCTGTGTCGACAATTTTGGTGCAATGAGAATTTCTTTTAATTTTGAGAAGTGTACTGACCCCTGGTTGTGGAAAAGATACTTGACTGCCTAGACTTCTCCAAATTCGACTTTCTGAGCTCTTAAGGCATCACATTAACTGTTGTGAGCTGCTCCAAATCAAGGTTCTCCTGCTCCAAAATGAACATTTCGCTGCTCCAAACACTGCTCCCACGGCTGTTTCTGCTGTCTCACCCCTGTCCTTGTTAGCCTTGTGCTACACACGGGTGGATGCGAATTTTCCTTTTAACAAATGTTTGTGTTCTGGTTTGCTGCAGCGTACTGATGCGAAACGAGCGCAGTGCGAACGAAGTAGGAATCTGACGTATAGACAGCGGTTTTATGGCACTAACTGCATCTTAATCGGTTTACGAAGCAAGGCTGAATCTGTGAAGATGGTTTCATCACCTGTCCTCATTTCATTCCGGTTAGCATGACTAGCCTTTGCTGTCTAATCGCTAACTAATGAACACTCTTACTTATACAACTGACTTCCGTGTTTGGAAGGCCCACGTTGCAACATCAATGTTCCCTAACAAAGTTTGCACTTGAGCTTGTTGGCGCGACTTCACAACTGAGAAGAGCGCGGACACACGGGACAAGAAATACCTGTCAATCTTTCTTGTCCTATGCGTCCGTGCTGTTCTCATTTATGAAACCAATGTTCCAGTTAGTATATGTAGGGGTTCAATAATAAAGCAGATTATGGCAGGTAGTGAATGGTACTCCTCTGACGCTTTCTCGCTACTCGGATCGGGTGTGAAGGAAAAAAAAAACATAGGCTATCGACGAGGACAGCAAAGAGACAGAATTAGTGGAATTCTGTTGCGCCCTTCTACTTCTACATATTGAGCCGGAGAAGAATGCGGAGATGCCTACATCAATTTGCGGGCAATTTAAAGGGGCGCTAGAGCGGTTTACACTTGCAGGGTATTATTTGCAAATTGCACTGCCGTGAATTCTGCCAGTTATGTTCAATATTAAAAGATAAAATCAAAAACGAATGTTTCACCTAAGTTTGATCCTTGAATTCCGTACCAAAACCTTGTGGAAATAGCGTAACGAACGCATTACTTGCTTTTTCGTTTTCTGGCCACATTTTCTGACAACCATTGATCACTTGAAAACATCTGGCCTTACCGGGGGCCTCTGACACTGTAGAGCTGTCCTGTAGGTTTTACATTCCCCCTCTCTCCTTCCCTCCTTTTCTTCCCCTTCTTCCATCCCCCCAGTGCAGGGTGGCCAACCGGTCTCCTGAATGGCTAACGCTCCTGCCTTTCCTTCCTTATTTCTCTCTCTCTGGCCAGATTGGCTTAGCCGAATTGTCATAAATAGGCCGTGTTGAGTATCTGGCTTCCTGACAAGGCAATCTACGTCTCTTAAATAGTTATGTGGGACTTGTGGACACTGTAAAGGATGTGTGACGTCACTCATATTAGTGCGGAAAGCCCCGTCCAGACTTCGCCGTTTACGTTTTCATCTTTTGCGCTTTTTCTATAGCTAAGCGTCCTCTCCTCGCAAAAGCGGCGCTTTTAGCAATACGAAAAGGTAATTGACTTATGCGAGAGAGAAATCGTAGTTCACTTTAGGTTTCCCTTTAAGACACCATTAGACGGGGAACATTTAGAACCGCGTGTTTTTGACTAGACTGGGCTCCCTACTATCCTACATCTGTGATAACTGGCACATCTGTGTCCCTTTTCTTTTTCTTCTTTTTTTTGTCACCACCTTTGTTTCGACAGAGCGTTTGGACAACATGTTGAAGGGCGTGTGCTACGGATACATCAAGCTAGCAAGCTGGGAGCAGCCTTGTCTCACGGGAATGTTCCTAGCGGTAAGTAATAACGAAAGAACGATTTTCTTTCTCTAATTTGTTCACCAAAGCGTTGTCCCAGCTAAGGTGTTTTAACGTATGTTGTGGACGTCTGTTCGGCCAAGTGCTGCTGTGCACGCGTTTTCATTGTTTAGCTGGGTTAAGTAAGGGCTAAAGAGCTAGGCAAGCTGCTTACAGCCGTCGATCGGGCTTACAGCAAGAACGCCCTGCAACATGGCCTGGAACAGTGCAACCGAGGCCAGCGCCACGAAGTTGAGGGCGGTGCCGCACACACAATAATGTTAATTTATTTTTTGAATAAATGACTAAATATTTTTCGGAAACAGCACTCACTACTTCGCGGCGACGGCCTCTGTCGCCACGCACAGCGTTCATGTTAAGCGTATACTGACGGCTGCACTAAGGGCTAAGTAAGGCATGCGTTTTTGTTTTTACTCTCTTCGTTTCGTGTCACATAAGCGTATAGAGAGTATTTACGCGATATCACAGACCGGCCAACCCGCCACGGTGGTCTAGTGGCTACGGTACTCGGCTGCTGATCCGAGGGTCGCGGAATCGAATTCGGCGGCTGCATTTCGATGGAGGCGAAATGTTGAGGCCCGCGTGCTGTGCGATGTCAGTGCACGTTAAAGAACCCCAGGTGGTCGAAATTTCCGGAGCCCTCCACCACGGCGTCTCTCACAATCAGAGCTGGTTTTGTGACGTGAAATCCCACGAATCAATCAATCACAGATCGGCCGTTTTGAACTATCCAAGCAGCAAAACGGCAATGCCTCTAGTATCGTCAATTAGTGTACGTTGTGTCACATTTGCAGCGACACAACAATCGTTCGCGGCCGCTGCTTGTTTTGTCGACACGTGTCATTGCCGTAGTGATATGAATGCGGTCGTGACGTCACATTACTAAAAGGAAGCACACGATGACGGCTGCGATAACGGTGTGTCACTGAATAGCCCCTATTGCTGGCTCAAAGGCTTACACCGGAGCCAAACATAAGTGGCACTTCAGAGCCCCTTTCTCTACTCGTGTCGCCGGCTTCTGCCCAATTTCTACAGTTGGTTGCTTTGAAGCACGCCCTTTTCCTTTCGCTTGTTCGAAAGTTTGCAGCACTTTAGCGATCTCAGTTGGCCTAAGCCATCCCTCGCCTTCTCTTAGTCTCACATACTCAAGACCCTCCGTGCTAAGGCCCGATTTTATACGGTCAGCAACCATGAGTTCTGCCATCACTTCTACCGTATCGGCCTCTCTCACTTGAAGGTAGTAGGAGAAATAAGTTTTCACGCGGGACGCGAACTGCGCCCACGTCTCTTCCTTCCGCTTTACCGCTCTTTCGAACCTCTGCAGATACTCTGCCGGAGAAAGCTTCAGTTCCGTCAGTACTGCTGCTTTAACTGCCTCGTAATCTGCACTCTCTTCAGAGTTGAGGTTACGCAGTAAGTAACGAACTCGTTCAGTTAGTGCTGGTATAACCAAATGCACGCGACTCTCATACGGTACTTGGTAAGTAGCAAATAGTTTTTCTACTTCCTCAAACCATAATGGCACATCCGCGTCACTCGGCAGGCGGAACCCTTTCAGCACTTTTGCACATTGCTGGACAGAATCGAAACACCGTCGCCCCCGCTCGCCCGTCTCCGACCCAGAGTTGGACAACGTGCCATTGAGACGTTCCGCGTTCATTCTGGTTTGCAATAGCTTTTCATACTCAATCTGGAGATTGAGCTTTTGAATTTCAAGTTCGAGCGTTCTCGTTTCACTTGAATTCGGCAAAACCTGAGATGCCAGCTGCATCGATTCTTGCCTCTGAGTAGGCACTCTCGCCTCATTTGACTGATCAGAATTTAGAATACCATGATTTGATGGCTCTCGACTCCGATCCATTGCTACCGCACTCGCACCTTCATCTCCATTAGACTCCATTGTTTCAGCACCCCCGCGTGTTCTCACCATGTGCTCTACACATAAACTGCCATGCCAACTAGAGAAAAACGCAAGAAATCCTGCTCACCCTTTGCTGTATGCACTGTCGTTCCTGGATCTCTTCCACGGTGCCGGAGTTGGCTGCTGTGGGATCGTCTCGACGTTGCCGCTGGTGGCTGACGGATGCCTTGCCCCTCGGTCTCCTCGGCACTGGTCCGGTGTATGGTGCTGTAGAGCTTCGCCGATCCCTGTCCGACTGCGCCAGTTATGTTTTTCTCTTGTTCGTTTTCTCCTTGATGTGGATTGAAGTCCCGTCAAGGAGATGATCGACGTCGATGAAGCAGGAGGCAGGTTGGAGGTAATGAACTTGAAGGTATATTGCAGCAAATATTTACAGTCATATGTACATCTTGCCGAAGCACACTGATGATAACACAGACATCAACAGCGTCTTACTCTTCTACTTAACTTTTCTTAAGTTAGAGCCTAGAACACTGTTACTACATACAACGAACTTAGTCTCACTGTTCGACCACCGAGTGGTTACGGCCCAGACAGAAGTTGCATCGTACGGAGTCTTACTGATCGATCAGTTAAGTGATTACAGCCTAGACTGAAGGGAAACGAATCCCGTCCAGTCTTTAGTACCTTGCGGTAACAAAGATAAAGGGGAGGTGGCCACTGCTGGTCCGCCTCAACCTTCTGTCATCCAATCTGTTTATCCTCAGATTAAGCCACTCCCTAGTGGGCTGTCCCTAATCCCGACAGCAGCGTCTTTACAGTTTAAACAGGCATTTTGGCATTCTTTCCCATCATGGCTCTCCCTCTCCTTATCCCACGCTCTCAGATATTCTCACAATCGAAATATCGGTATCGTAGCAGCCCTGCGGCATTCGGGCCATCTCCCACGCTCATCCAGTCGAACCCTGTCGTTCCAGGAAACACAGCGTGTCTTCGCCTTTCCCGCAGTTCGGACTTTGCACTGCTGGGACTCAACCCTTTGTTCCAGTCGGCGCGCCGAGAGCGCATGCCGGTCGTTAAAGAATTGGTTGGGCCAAGCGCATTGTCGCTCCGAGCGACGGCGCACTTCTCATGCATTCCTTCCTACGCGTCCGAGTTGCTCTTCCCCGAAACGGCCACTGAGGGGACAGGTACGGTCGCGCAGCCGCGACCCCCCCGAGCGACGTTCAGCGAAAGGGAAGGGTCTCGTACCAGGAACCCCTGGGGGCCAGCGTGGGAGACCAGCCGCTCAATGGGAGCAGTTTGCTTTCCATTGATAATTGCTGTCCAAGACCATGCAGAGAGAGAGCCGAGAAAGAAGCTTTGTATAGCGTACGGTGCTACGCCGTTCCTCCTGCACGATCGCCTTATGCGCGGCAACATAACAGTCCCCTTTAAAGCCAACCTCGGCGATTTTTTCAGCATCTTAAGGTAGCGGCGATACTATGTTCCTGAGGCGTTTCTGTCACACGCCCTATAGCAGAAATGCTCAGCAAATGTGTAAATAATTCTTAACGAGAAAAAAGCGCGAAATCTAAACCATAATCCAACCAAGCAATATCGTCAACTGAATCAGCGTGTTTTTTGCATGGTGCGACAGCGCATGAATCCTTCCCCTGGCGGTAATGTCAAGAATGTGTGCCGATAATTGTAGGACGGCAGGTGGGGCGGCTTGAGCCAAACAGTAAAAATTGCATTGCAAGCAATCTGCGCATCTCTCGAGCACGTTACCTTGCACAAATGACGGAAGTGCGCCGAGAAACGTACCCTGCCAATTTTATTGACATCTATTAACCTTGAAGAATCTCCCGAGTGAATCCCGCGACCTCGAGATCTAAATAAAACACTGGATGGAGTATAATTTTGATATTTGTTGTATCTCTTATAGCTTGTTCTCTTTCGTTTATTGACCATTGTCACTTCCTTTCTTTATTTGTGTCGTTTCTCTTAGCATCCTGGGCTACGGCGAAAGGGAGGTGAGTGTCAGTCCCTCCGTTTTCCATGTGCATTCTTTTCAACCAAAAGAATACGAAGCTAACAGCTCTGCACAAAGATTTCAGAACATAAATAATATCAGGTTTTAATGTCTACAACTGGAGAATCTCTTATACAGCATCCTGTGCTTAGATTAACATGGGTTTCGTTAATACGACGCTGAATCTGAAATGACTGGCTCAATAACTCGTCACTGCTGCTTCAGTTTCAATTTGGCAGAGTTCGTTTTTTTTTTCTTTTGTCGAACTTTTGACAACACGCACACAATGTGCAATGGCCCTCAGAGAAAGAATTGTTTCGTCCGTATGTTACTTGTGTGTGGACTGTGTTCGTTAGATTTGATGGCAGCGGTGGGATTCGACGACATGGCATGCTCGAAGAGCCAAGGGGTGAACGCCGCTCTTAGAAGCATCTTGATCGCAAATGGCGGGCGATGATATGGCGAATTAACGCTACCACTTCAAGCGAACACAGGTCCGCCTCTAGGGCAGGCGGTAATGTTGCAGAGGCGTGCAATGAGCAGATATGTGAGAAACAGATCCGCGAATAGCTTGCCAGACGAGCAAGGCATACCTTTGCGTTCTTCACTTATTTATTCTTCCTTTTTCTTTCTTGTTTAGTTTTCTGAATCAACGAGAAAACTGCTAGCAGGCCGTTCTTATGGTAGGCGCAAGTTCAAGAGCAACGAAATGCAGCGGATACTGAAGCTGGACGTGAGAGCTTCGGTGAGTAGTTTTATTTGCGATTGCCGTGCGGGCCAAGCCTTCTTTGCTTTGATTACGTCATTGATAAGTAAATTTGTGGTCAGTCTGCATCGCAGGAGCCGTGTCTGTAGTCTAGCTTAGTTTAGATTAGATCTAACCTAATCACGACATGATGATGAGGCGCTCTCTGTAATGGAGGGGCGCCTGGCTAATTTTGGCCACATAATGTTCTTTGACGTACACCTACATTTAAGTAAACTGGTGCTTTCTGCATTACGCTGCCGTTGAAACGGGGCCGGTGTGGCCGCGATTTAATTAGTAGAATAGGTAATTTCTTTTTAAGCAGATATATTTCTGGTGTCTATTAGTAAGTATTGTTAACTACTCAACCGTTGCGTATTCACTATAATCAAAAGAAGAGGCGTGCAGGACACGGACACAAGAAGAGAAGTGAACACCACGAACGCCGACTAGCAACTGATGCACAGCACAGAGGCGAAAAAGAAAGAAGACACACAGCTTATCTGCGCATGCTCGGAATGGTAGCGCCACCTGTCAATCGGTTACACGTGCCCGCCTACGCGATAGACAACTCCCAAGGCATTCTATCTCCTCCCTGTTTAAGCTAATCGACGGTTGACTCACGCATGCACTTCCACTAATACTGATATACCAGGCCTCAACCAATAAAAGCGTATCTTCGTTCTTATGCCTGTACAGGATCTCGGTATTATCTAACTCGGGCATGCAGCTACAGACCTGGCAGTGCAAGGATAGATTGGACGGCGTCCCACCTGATAGCGACCTCCTGTGTTCAATTAATCTTTGATTAATACAACGCGCAGTTTGCCCTACATAAAACCGTCCGCAGCTAAAAGGAATCTTATAAACTACACCCATGCGGCAGTCGGTGAAATTGTTCTTGGCTAGGTGCTTAACCGGACAGATATCGGTTCGCTTCTTACCTTCCTTCTGCTCAATTCTTCTATGCACTGCAGCACAAACCCTTCCTAACTTATTGGGAGCCGTAAACATAACATTAACCCCATATTTACTTCCCACTTTCTTAAGCCGGTGCGAAACTGCGTGGATGTAAGGAATACTCACGACCTTTTTCTTGTTAATGTTACTCTCTGCTACCGCTTTTGTTCCGGTCGAAATCGACTTCTTAAGACGCTCAGCTACTGTGGCTATGGCTAGTCTAGGGTAACCTGCATCTAAGAGGCGCTCAACCTGCGCATTAAAGCTAATGGTCAAACGGTGCACGCACGACTTCGATAGGGCTGACTTTAAACAGGACAAGGCTATTCCGTTTTTTACTACTTTCGAATGCTTGGAGTCAAAATTTAGCAACGGCTTAGATGCTCTAGGGGAATACTGCCAACACACGTGATTCCGCTCAAATGACAACGAGATATCTAAAAATTGTATTACGTTTTTCTCCGGTAGTTCTTTCGTAAACGTTAAACCATCTCCATTAAGTTTAAATTGATCGCTTACATAGGTGACGACGGATTCAAATTCATCCTTACTACAAAGTACCAAGTAATCGTCCGCATACCGAAATACCCTAATGATGCGGTCCCCTAAGGCCTCTTTTAAACGGCAGTCAAACTTGCTCAAGTATAGATCACTTAGAATAGGGGCTACCTTTGAACCTATACAAATCCCTGATTTCTGCACATACACGCCTTCCCTGTATCCAACTAATGTTGACGTTAAGTACATGGAAAGAATTTCTAGAAAGGTACCTGTGGAAACTCCGCATCTATCTATGAAACCGGACTCTTGCCCTTGTTCTTGAATACATTCTTTCACGCAATTTAGTAAACCTTTACTAAAGGTTTACTAAATTGCGTGAAAGAATGTATTCAAGAACAAGGGCAAGAGTCCGGTTTCATAGATAGATGCGGAGTTTCCACAGGTACCTTTCTAGAAATTCTTTCCATGTACTTAACGTCAACATTAGTTGGATACAGGGAAGGCGTGTATGTGCAGAAATCAGGGATTTGTATAGGTTCAAAGGTAGCCCCTATTCTAAGTGATCTATACTTGAGCAAGTTTGACTGCCGTTTAAAAGAGGCCTTAGGGGACCGCATCATTAGGGTATTTCGGTATGCGGACGATTACTTGGTACTTTGTAGTAAGGATGAATTTGAATCCGTCGTCACCTATGTAAGCGATCAATTTAAACTTAATGGAGATGGTTTAACGTTTACGAAAGAACTACCGGAGAAAAACGTAATACAATTTTTAGATATCTCGTTGTCATTTGAGCGGAATCACGTGTGTTGGCAGTATTCCCCTAGAGCATCTAAGCCGTTGCTAAATTTTGACTCCAAGCATTCGAAAGTAGTAAAAAACGGAATAGCCTTGTCCTGTTTAAAGTCAGCCCTATCGAAGTCGTGCGTGCACCGTTTGACCATTAGCTTTAATGCGCAGGTTGAGCGCCTCTTAGATGCAGGTTACCCTAGACTAGCCATAGCCACAGTAGCTGAGCGTCTTAAGAAGTCGATTTCGACCGGAACAAAAGCGGTAGCAGAGAGTAACATTAACAAGAAAAAGGTCGTGAGTATTCCTTACATCCACGCAGTTTCGCACCGGCTTAAGAAAGTGGGAAGTAAATATGGGGTTAATGTTATGTTTACGGCTCCCAATAAGTTAGGAAGGGTTTGTGCTGCAGTGCATAGAAGAATTGAGCAGAAGGAAGGTAAGAAGCGAACCGATATCTGTCCGGTTAAGCACCTAGCCAAGAACAATTTCACCGACTGCCGCATGGGTGTAGTTTATAAGATTCCTTTTAGCTGCGGACGGTTTTATGTAGGGCAAACTGCGCGTTGTATTAATCAAAGATTAATTGAACACAGGAGGTCGCTATCAGGTGGGACGCCGTCCAATCTATCCTTGCACTGCCAGGTCTGTAGCTGCATGCCCGAGTTAGATAATACCGAGATCCTGTACAGGCATAAGAACGAAGATACGCTTTTATTGGTTGAGGCCTGGTATATCAGTATTAGTGGAAGTGCATGCGTGAGTCAACCGTCGATTAGCTTAAACAGGGAGGAGATAGAATGCCTTGGGAGTTGTCTATCGCGTAGGCGGGCACGTGTAACCGATTGACAGGTGGCGCTACCATTCCGAGCATGCGCAGATAAGCTGTGTGTCTTCTTTCTTTTTCGCCTCTGTGCTGTGCATCAGTTGCTAGTCGGCGTTCGTGGTGTTCACTTCTCTTCTTGTGTCCGTGTCCTGCACGCCTCTTCTTTTGATTATGGAATGTTACCAACTCGCTCAACTTTCTGTCCTTTTGAGCGTATTCACTGTTTGTTGTGTGGTGTTATTTTTACAATTATGCGAAATATTCCTTACGATAAAAGTTTCTGTGTTTGTTCTTTGTACCTAAGTACGCTGAAAATTCGCACGGGTCGGGTTCTTTTCCGATGGTAACAGGTGTATCTTTGAATGTCCCTCTTTTCAGAAGATATTTCAAGAGATCTCGACTGCTTTCGACAAGACCAAGAGGTAAGCTTTAGGCGATTAATAATAAATTTAAGCAGGTAGGAAGCACCATTGATAACTTCCTTAAATGGGTCAACCACGTATAAGGCGCTTCTTTAATACAGATTCGATGCAAATGAGAAGCATTGTTGCATAGCTAGCTATACCTGCATTCAGGCATTTTTGAATTGAGGCTAAATCATTAATACATCTGCGCGCTGTCAATAATGATGGATTCCCCGTTTTTTGTTATGCCTTTCAGTGTTTCGTGGTCTTTCGTACCTCATATAGCTGCCTCTGAGCTTCCTTTCGTAATCACGCTATCTGTGGAGTGGTACTGTAATATTCTTAATCTGTATCTATCTATGCGTCAGAACAGGACGGTGGGCTTCGGTCCCATGCTCGCCTGGAGTAGCATATGGCTCTGGGCGACACCCTTTTACAGTGTTTTGATTCGCTGGTTATCTTTCCTGATGGTGCATTACACTTTATAAATACATACGTGCGCGCGCGCACGCACGCACAATCCAGAAAAAGCATTTTAAAACATTTCAGGCTAGAGGCACTAATGGAAGGTAGCATGACAAAAGCAGCACCCATGAGCTCATGAGCTGCGCTTATGTAGCCCGCGTTCACCGTGCGAAACGTGACTGTAACATTTTTGTGCTCGCTTTTATCAACTAACGCAGTGTTGTTCCCATGGTTTTAAGTCGACTCGGCGAGAGGCCATCTTCAGAGGAACATATTCTCGGGCCGAGGCCGTACATTGTTACTGTTTTTACCATCGACCGGACTCGATCAGTGATCGTTTGTAGGCATGAACAGACACGTGTGTTCTGCTTTTATAGTCAGAGTTCTTTCTTTCCTTCTTTCTTTCTTTCTTTCTTTCTTTCTTTCTTTCTTTCTTTCTTTCTTTCTTTCTTTCTTTCTTTCTTTAGTAGGGTAGTCGACCGGATGCAACCCTCATTTGGTTGGCCTCCCTGCCATTTCATCCTTTTTCCTGCTGGTCCTTCCCTTATTATGCTACCACCTTTAATAATGTAACATTATTAGAGAGAGAGAGATAATGGGCGGAAGGCAGGGAGGTTAACCGGAAAGGTAAATATCCAGTTTGCTACCCTGCACTGGGGAAGGGGTGAAGGGAGACAGAAAGGGATGGAAAAAGAATAAAGAAAGAAGGAGAGAGGTCAAATCGCGCACACACACACAAGCACGGCATGTGTCACAGACGGTTCACGAGGCCCGTTGCGCGCAAAAACTTGAGCACAGCCTTCGTGGCTTTCTGCTGCGAGACACTGTCTGTCCGGCATTCCAATATGGTTTGCTCGGACAGCGGTCGATCATCAAGGCGTGACAATTCTGTGGCGGGAGTCTGTCGCTGGGAGCAGTACCCAGGGCAATCGCAGAGGACGTGCTCAATCGTTTCCTCGCTGCCGCAGTGAATACAGGCATTATTAGAGGTGCTAGAGTCACCTCACGGTGCTAGAGTCACCTCACGGACAGACATATTGTGCTGCCGGCCATGTTATCCGCCCCTTTGCCTCCTCCGCATAACCAAGAAAGCCGCCTTTCCGATGCGTGTACATGTTGGGGCGCGGAACACACTCTTGTGGTGAGAGTGATCCTGCTTTTTAAATCGCTTCCTCGCAAGGGGGGGCTCATGTCTAACGCATTCTTACATCGTGCTCCGACGTCATTCATTGCAGCCTACTTTCGTGGAAGAACCGTGACACCACCTTCTGCTTGCTGCTCTCCCTGTTAACGCTGATCGTGCTGGCCTGGGCGAAGGGACAAGGTTTCGCCGTGCAGGTCATTGGTAAGACGTCACATTTAACCAGCGAAGTTGAGCAATCTATTGTTAATGTTGCTAAGCGTGCCCGTCGTGTGTGTTTGGAGTAGATCGGATTCCATAAAGGAACGGCTCTACACGTGAGATCCAGACTAGAAGAGAAGCTCAGTGGAAGATGGGGCTTGAATCGATTAACATATCGTTAAAATCGATGTAGAGCAGGGAACGTCGCTGGAGCCTGCGCTTGATAAGCATATTTGAGCAGCTTGTGTACGGTTGTGTTTATATACTTCTCTGAAATGACCAGAGCGGTTGATGTTGTGTACGTATTTGGGTAAGTTATTCTAACGATTGATCTCGCAATCAATGCAGCCAAGTCAGTTCGTGACAAAAGTGAGCGAGATGACCACATGAATAAAACACATACATTCACGCACTGACGCATAAATTTACTAAAGGTGCGCTTAGGGGTAATATTTTTCTGCAGAGTTCTAACGAAGTTTGTTTACTCGAGGAAGTAAAAATGGCAGAAATATACAATAACGGCGCTGCGATCGAGGAACTGACTGAAAAGGAGGCAGCGCATCAACTTAGACTTATCTTCCGATGTTTTTTTATTTTTTCCGATAGACTCAAGGAGTAAAACGTGAAGCACGATTGGAGACATAGGCATATGCGCATTAAATGATCAGAAGACAAGAGTAGAATTTGAAAGCGAATCGAATGCTTCATTGCCTTGGACAGCACTGACGCGCACTTGCTGCGATATATGAGCGTTAATTAGGCATGCGCACTCGGATCGTACTTATTAGAAACCCAATCTGTAAACATTTTTGAGCTAGCTAATTATTTAATGTCGTGCACCGATCGAGCTATATACGAGGCGCCACTCTGCACGTAAGTAAATCTGGTGGAAGTCGAAAAGGAAAGATAGAACGATCACAATACTCGTCTATCTGGACGGCGTTACCCTGTAATGCTCTGTCTGATGATCGCGATAATATTATGTAACTGTGACGGTATTGATGGAAAGACATGCATGAATGCATCATAGACAACGTAATTTTACGCTGATCAAACAATAACGCGGCAACTGTGGTTCGTACACGTATTTGTCCATACCATCACCTAAACATGTCAATGTGGTGCGTATGTTTGTTAGGGTAGTCACAGGCCATAATTAGCCGTTCTTGATTAGCGTAGCGTGACGTAATTAGCTGTTACCAATTAGTATAACGGGACAAAGTGTTGCCGCTTCATCTTTATTTGATCCTAATTTGTCCCAACAGAATCGTCTCGATATAGAAATAGAAACAGCACATATAAACCGAATCAGCGTAAACCAACATACAAAATTGTCACGGGAGTGAAGTCGCCAACATTGCGTTACTACTTCCCTGCAGGTAGCAACTGTAAGTAGCAAGTGCCATGGTAGTAACGTTACGTCCCACATTTGCTGCGTAGATAGTGAAAGTTGCGACAGAAAGTTCGTTACCTCAAGGTTAGTAAGTGGCGCTGCTTTTTCTAAGTCTAGAGCCATGAATGAAACGTTGTTTACTTCGCCTGTTTCGTTGAATCGAGATTTGATTATTACTGCTTTCAAGAACTTTCATTAGCCTGGTGAAAAAGATCACTAAGTTTTCTAACCAATGCAATGTTTCCTATTTTAAGGAACGCTTTGCTTTCAAGCAATAAATGCACACTAGTACTTTCGGTGACCATCCAACCATTTTGTACGTTGTCATCGTCTTCGCAGTCACACTGATCCTGCTCAAGTCCTTCGTAATTGACCATCTGATCCATCTCTATCCCGCGGCGGCCAACTACGATCTCATAGGCCGTGCGTGGGACCAGCTGCCCGGATGCCCCGAGGAAAAGTACGAGCGCTGTAACAGCCATGGATAGACCACACGAACTGAGCTGCACGTGGGAGTTACTCGCTTTACCTCAACAAGCGCCTTTACGGCAGCCCAGAACTGGTGGCCTGGTCATGTACCACCGGTCCTTCAGAAGTACTTCGGTAAAAGCCCCAACTCGAAGACTCGTCCTCGTGGCTGGTTTTGTGTACAGTTGAAGCAATGTGCCTTATGTGCGTGCGGTAGTGGCAGTGAGCCCTAAGTGTCTACAGTAGAGGCAATGTTCATTATGTTTGTACAGTAAGAACACTAGATTTGTTTGTGTACATTAGATGCAATTAGTATTATTTGTGTACAGTATAGGCAACAAGCCTTATGTGTGTACAGTAGAGGCAATGATCCTTACGTGTGCAAAGTAGAGGTAACGATTCTTGTCTGTGTACAGTAAAGGCAACGATTATGCGTACACAGTAAAGGAAATGAGGTCCTAAAGTATGGCTATACAGTGTGCTTTTGGAGCTTATTTCCTTTTCCTTACATGAGCAATGAAGACTTCAAGGAGGATTTGGGGTTATTGTGAGTTGCAAAGCCTTTTTTTTTTCTTATTCTTGCTACTGCTCCTGACGCTTCTGTCTGCGATGCGTCGAACTTGAAGCTGTTGAGGAAATGTATCCATAGACGCACCTTAAATGGGGCACTGTATAATAAAGTTTGCTAACCACGACCCCATCACGTTTCTCGCATTCTTTAAATAGATTGACTTCATGTTAGCCATGTAACAGGACACCCGCCTTTATCACTTTTCTGCGCAGCATTATGCCGTTTGCCACTGTAGACATTTTGTCGGGGTAGGGGAGCATTTACTAGGCGAAAGCAAGCCCTTGCTAGATCCGAATAATGTATTTATGGCTTCTCGGTTAACTTATGGTTTCTCACCGCTTTCTGATCGCTGGGCGATAAGCACTCGGACAGAATTCAGCCTGTTATAGAATCCCGAAAGTGGCGTATCACAGCCTGGAATTTTATTTCTGCGAAAGCGCAGTTACCGGCGTCGATTTTTGTACATGCATATCACTGTATCTTTTACGTCTTATACGGACAACACGCACCTGCGCGCCCTTACAGCAGAACTTTTTATTCCAGATTACCGATTCAAGTGAGTGGCGTTAGGTTATCTTGACACGTATGGCCGCAGTTCGTAGTTCGCTTCAGCACTGTACAAATATCCCAGCAGTATTGATACAGATTGACGACGAGTCGCTTTACCCTGATAAGGGTCGTGCAGATCTCAGTCCAGAACACAGTAAAGCGTGCTCACTGATTAACACATATATGTCTGCTCCTTTCTGTTAGCCACGTTACACTTACCTCCGACGCCTTTCATATAGTATACCATTAAGAAAGCTCCGCTTGCATAATTACTCACTCGCTACATTTTCCCGCGTAAACGCGGCTGCAAGTTCTGACGCTGCCTGTTCGCATACCTGTAGTGTCAACACCGCTTTGTGTCAGAAGAGCCGACACGGACATCACATCTACCAGGTAAAGCAAGTTCCGTCTGTAATCTCGATTTCTTGCTTATGTTTATATAGCCGCGAGCTCTTGATAAGCCACGCACTACGTGCGATGTGGTGCCCCGATTGCGGATAACCGCGCCCGCACGAATCGCTCTTCTCTTGTTTAACATAGTAGGCAACGTGTATCGGTAACGAGGAAGTGTACCGGTATAAATAAAATCCAGCTTCGCTCAAATATGGTCGCATTCCTTATTTTATGAGGGTTCAACTGCGATAAGCTCATTTTGGGAACGGCGAAGTACAAGTGCTAGCGTATTGTAGTGGGCGGTTCCTCATTCTTTCTGGGCTCCGCCGTGGTGTTCTAGTGGCTATGGCACTCGGCTGCTGATCCGAAAGTCGCGGGATCGAATCCCGGCCGCAGCGGCTGCATTTCGGTGGAGGTGGAATGTTGAAGCCCGTTTACTGAGCGATGTCAGTGCACGTTGAAGAACCCCAGCTGGTCGAAATTTCCGGAGCCCTCTACTACGGCGTCTCTCGTAATAGTGTTGTGGTCTCCACTACGGCGTCTCTCATAATCAGAGCTGGTTTTGGGACGTTAAACCCCACAAAACAACATTTTTACTAGCTTTCGCACAAACAGCCAGAATAACTGCTGCGTACAAACTAACAAGTCCTACGTCTTCTGACAATGCGAAGCATTCTTCAAATAGGGGATTTTAGTTTGCCCGCGGACACCGGCGGATACCGGCTTTCGAGAGACGTACGTAATCAGAAGCGCTGATTGATGATTTGTGGGGTTTAACGTCCCAAAACCAGTTCTGATTATGAGAGACGCCGTAGTGGAGGGCTCCGGAAATTTCGACCACCTGGGGTTCTTTAACGTGCACTGACATCGCACAGCACACGGGCCTCAACATTTCGCCTCCATCGAAATGCAGCCGCCGCGGCCGGCATTCGATCCCGCGACCTTCGGATCAGCAGCCGAGTACCATAACCATTAGACCACTGTTTAACATAGCAGGCAACGTGTATCGGTAACGAAGTGTGCCGGTATAAATAAAGTGCAGCTCCGCTCAAATATGGTCGCTTTCCTTCTTTTATGAGGGTTCGACTGCGATAGGCTGATTTCGGGAACCGAGAAGTACCAATGCTAGCATATTGTAGTGGGCGGCTCCTCATTCTTTCTGGGCTCCGCCTTGGTGTTCTAGTGGCTATGGCACTCGGGTGCTGATCCGAAAGTCGCGGAATCGAATCCCTGCCGCATCGGCTGCATTTTGGTGAAAGTGAAATGTTGGGGCCCGTGTGCTGTGCGATGTCAGTGCACGTTAAAGAACCCCAGGTGGTCGAAATTTCCGGAGACCTCCGCTACGGCGTCTCTCCCCAGTCGGAAAATCCACCAGACCGGGTCTGGTGTGTTTTACCCGTTCACACCAGAGCGGAAATTCAGACACGGGTTCTGGCGTGTCTGGTGTACCCGGCCGGTTTGGTGTGATCTGGCGTATCCGGCCGGTATTGTGGATTTAGGACGTAAAACCTCAGACTATTGTTACCCTTCCTGCTCGCCCTTGCGAAGTGAACCACAGTTCAGTGTAAATGCCAGAATTTAACTACAAATCCAGTTTTTTTTTTTTCGTTTCATCTGCTCTTTATAAGTCGGGTCAAGCATTGGCTCTCGTTAATTGGAATATTTCGCTCGTGCATTCGAAATTCTAAAGCGTGTTTTAGAGATATTTCGGTGACCGTTTGTTCAGTCGGCGATCGCAGACACCGCTCGAAGGACGGTCAGCAGATAGTATGCGGCACGATCTAAAGCACTGCCGCACCTCGACGAGTCGAGGTCGTCGGCTGCGTCGTTGTCAGTGGTGTTGGCTTGCTAAGTTCGAGGTCGTGGGGTGAAATGATGGCGAGTGCATTTCGATGGGAACTTACGAAATGTAACGAAAAAGGCCACCCTTGTACCTAAATTTGGGTGCGCGATAAAGAGCGCCAGGTGATCAAAATTTATCCGGAGACCACCACTACGTTATGCTTCATAACCATATCGTGGTCCTGGCGCGTAAAACTCCGTGAATTAATATTTTACTGCCGTCAGTGCAGACTAATGAAATTGCCTCCAAGCGGCATTGCCTGCTGCCTGCATTCCGTAATTCATTGCCGCAGAAAGCGCCCTACGGTTAATCTCTATCCGCGTACTGTACATTAAACTCGATCTTTCAGTCAGACACACGCTGCAACACTATGGAAAGGTGCGGCGTTTCAAAAATGCTTCATCGGGAACATGAAATACGCTATATGGGCTGATACGGGATCACTAGAAGGACAGCGTCCGATACAGGGCAGCACCTGAGTAACCTACCAAAATGTTGCGCGACGTTAACGCTAGGGGAACGATGCATGTGTCGTCGGATCGTGAAGGGCTGACTGCTAAACCGAATAACATTGCCGTATATGACTAGTATTGCGAGAGCTCTATATATATATATATATATATATATATATATATATATATATATATATATATATAGAGAGAGAGAGAGAGAGGAGAGAGAGAGAGAGAGAGGCACTGGATCTTCACTTACAATGAAGTATATATATATATATATATATATATATATATATATATATATAGAGAGAGAGAGAGAGAGAGAGAGGCACTGGATCTTGACTTACAATGAAGTGCCGGTGGGAGATTTCACTTGTGCGTAGTTGAACCATAAGGATTCGTAGCGTGCGCGTTAACTAAAGTAATCCGGAACTCGGCACGATCTACGATGAACCTCCGGAGCTTCGCCCACTCATCATCATTCACTCCGTGGATATGCTGTGGATTTTTTTTCTGTCTTGTACAAATCTGAATGTTTGTAAACGAACGCCGCGCCACGGTGTTCTAGTGGCTATGGTACTCGGCTGCAGATCCGAGGGTCGCGGGATCGAATCCCGGCCGCGGCGGCTGCATTTCGATGGAGGCGAAATGGCGAGGCCCGTGTACTGTACGTTGTCAGTGCACGCTGAAGAACTCCACGCAGTCGAAATTTACGGAGACCTCCACTACGGCGTCTCTCATAATCGGAGCTGGTTTTGGGACGTTAAACCCCACATATCAATTAATGTATACGAACGTGCTAAGATAGCCAGATACAACTATTGCCCATAATTTTTTATCTTGGTGTACTCTTGATGTGCTATTGCCCTCCCCATAATTTTTACCCCGCTCCCAATGGATCCGGATCATGTACCGCTGTACGGCTGTGAAAGTCATCATCGCCTTCCTTTGCCATTTTTTTAACTCCTTTTGTATTTTAATATGAACGGTAACAATAACTGACTATAAAATTGAATGATAGCGAGAAATAATAACAAGTCTTAAGGACGCTAAATGCAGAAACGCTCTGGCAAAGCCCCGTGATGCACGCATGATAAAGATGGCTCCTTTGTGTTGCAATCCACGTCGGAGGAAGTTCAGGCGAACCGGAAGTGCTTGAATGCATGCGCTAGCGCTCAGTGTAATCGTGATAGCTACACTGATTTCAAGTGCCGCATAATTTCGTTAGCCCGCTGCATGCCGTGCGCGGCGGTGGTGCACTCGTGATGGTGCGCGGCTGCTCACCCGAAACACGCCACGGTTCAATCCCGGCCCGGAGTTTATCCAAAATTTCGATTTGGGGGCGTGGGATAGGCAGTTATTAGTTTGCTGGAAAATTTTGGCGGGGTGTTCAGAGGAGGGGAGGGGGAGGAGGAGTGCACAAATGCCTGATCCCCACCGCGGCTGTAGCATTTTCGATGGAGGCGCAAATGCGACAGGCCCGACGCTTTTTATGCCCGCCTTGGCGAAACCGAGGGTCCACACTTCCAGGGCCCTCCACTGCGGCGTGCGTCACAATCATATCGCTTTTTTTTCACGTAGAACCCTGGTAAGGATCGAAATTCTGGATAAACCCTGTGAGTGTGGTTCGAATGAACTATCATCTGTACAGTTTCCCGCCTTCCCTCGACCGCCCAGTGCAATCTGGAAGACATCTGGAAAGCCTAACGGCCCGTGTTCACCTCACCTCTTTACTAGCTTGCCCCGCCACGGTGGTCTAGTGGATATGGTACTCGGCTGCTGATCCGAGGGTCGCGTGATCGAATCCCGGCCGCGGCGGCTGCATTTCGATGGAGGCGAAATGTTGAGGCCCGCGTGCTGTGCGATGTTAGTGCACGTTAAAGAACCCCAGGTGGTCGCAATTTCCGTAGATCTCCACTAAGGCGTCTCTCAGAGCTGGTTTTGGGACGTTAAACCCCACAAAACAACATCTTTACTAGCACAAACAGCCAGAATAACTGCTGCGTACAAACTAACAAGTCCTACGTCTTCTGACAATGCGAAGCATTCTTCAAATAGGGGATTTTAGTTTGTCCGCGGGCACCGGCGGATACCGGCTTTCGAGAGACGTACGTAATCAGAAGCGCTGGTAGCCGTACCTGATGATAGAGAGCATGACTAGAGACCCACAAGCTAATATTGCTGCGGCGTGCTTCTCGAGCTTGACTATCGATGTGGCCGGGAGATAACCAAATCGCAGTAGGTTCACCATTTTCTTTCGAAGAGAACGCTCACTCAACTAAAAAGAAAATCGAATGCACCGTAGTTAAGCAAACGGCCGTCACACGTCGCAATAGCAGCTCTGCTTCTACAGTAAACACCTCCGGTGGGCCCGTATTAGTAAAAGTAAAGAAGTCTACAGACAAACTAAGATCCAGTGCGCCGTTTTGAATTTCGCGGCTCTGCCTTTGTTCGGCGAATGCACCCCACAGCGACTGGGGCCCTAACCCTTCGCGCTCTCAAACTTCGCTGTTCCGTTCCGAGGTAGCGCTGCAAGCCCTAGCACGAGCAAAAAGCCATCAGGCGAGTCCGCATCCAGCTCCCAACCCCGTCTCTCTCCCGCCGGGGATCCTGGCCAGAATAATCGACATTAGGAGCAGGTCCCTCGGCCTATTCGACTTCGTTCCGTTTTAGAAACAGTGAGTCCCGCGCGGGGCTGGCTGGACTTTTCGTAATCGTATTTTTATTGGGTCACGCAGAGAAGGTAGATAGGAGGGTGGAGGGGGGGGGGGGGGAAGATTTACTATTTCTGAGAGTCCCACTCTCTTTCTCTCGCTCCGGTTGTGCCCGCGTGTTTGTTTGCTCGTTGAAGGCGACGGGAATTCTCTTCTAGCCCCGGGCCGCAGTCGAGACAGCGGCCCAATGTCGCTGGAGAAGCGGGGACATTTTTGGCCGAGCCGCGTTTCTCACGCCGGGGTTCTCGGGTGGCAAGGCGTCGCGCACCGCCGTGGCAGTGCCAGCCGGCTGGCCAGCCCGCGAATCCCTCCCCGTACGGCTGCTGCTGCTGCTGCTGCAGCGACCGCTTTCACCGCAGTGCCGACGCGAAGTAATTACGCGTGGCCGTGCATCCCATGCATGCGGGCTGCCAAGACCTACATGCTGGATGCCACCTTCCCTGCCCCCTCCCCTCTCTCTCTCCCTCTCTCTTCTCTTATGCAGACTATTTAGACATGCAGTTCTTGCACCGGCCTTGCTTCCACCAGACCTCTGGAGGTTCGACATTGTGCCCCCTTCCTATCAGCTCATTACGCGTGCGCACCTGAAGGCGACTTCTAAAAGCGTCGCGATGTGTATTTTGTTTTTCTTTTCTTTCTTCGCTGCCGCATTCTGTGGTGCACTGTAGTGCAGTTACAGGTGCGCTCCAGCACTGGCAGAGAGACACTGCGGGACTTTGAAGGCCCAGGAAGGAGAGGCGCGCTCCAGCATCGCAGCACTTCAAAATAGTGCATTTCGAACGCTGGATAGTGGTTCCTGATTCTACGCCCACGTTTCAAGCTATCTTTATATTCGGCTGCCTAAGAATTATTTGGAAGTTGCTGGCGTTGATATTGCGCGAAAGTCTACAATTTTACTGTAATCCAGCTTTACGTAATAATTCCGCGCTGCCATTTTCTTTTTTTTTTTGCATAACTACTTTCGTTATGACCACCATATCGAGAACACATCCGTTATGTCAGAAAAGTGAACAAGTATATGGCGCTCTCTAAGTGATCTTACCTTTTCAAAATGAGGCGATTGAAGCGGGAATAAAGAAGACCACATACCGTTAGGCACAGTTCTAGTAGTAATTGTGGTGACAGTAATCTATGGGTGGCAACATTAAGAAAAATATTTGGAGTTTTTTTTTTTTCGTATTGTTTGCTGCACAATGGGTCCAGTTTTACATTTAACCCGGGAATAAGCTGTCCCAAAATGGCCGACAGATAAAAACAAAAACGAAAGAAAAAAAACAAAAAGATATTAGCCCTGCGTTGCACAGGCTGTATAACTGGGAACCTCGGGCCACACAGCGAAACAACAGCGCGCCACCCTTAAAGAAATGAGACAGTGGAAAACAGCACCCGAATGCGCAGAATAGATATAACATAATCCGTACCAAGGATGTAGAGGTAGCTAGTGTGTCGGTAAATATTACTGTGATCCATTGAATGGCAAGCGGGAGATAAAGGGACAGGAAATATAGGGTCTACTTACGACAAATGGATCGAGGAACGACGGCTGCAGCCATGAAACCTCAGACAGGATATGTAACTGGATTCGTATACGAGCGTTTGTTTTGTATTTTTTTCTCACTCTTTTCTCTTGAGAAGCCTTGAGGTGCGTACTAGTTAGTGCATATTTACACTGTAAAATAACGCGATACGGGTGAAACAATTATAGGCAAAGACTCGTAGAACACCAGCGCTAACTCTTGCCTGACGTCGCATTGGGAAGAAATCAATTATATTCTTCTTTTCAATAGAATATTTGCAGATTGAAGGAGCATTTACATTATGTATTCCCCTTTTTAAAACATCGAGTTATCATTTCCTTTACTCATTGTGCGATGTTTTCCCCGCTTTCGCGCTTGGAATTCCACAAAGCACCCTTTACAGGAAACGAACATTAATCTGGGAAGCTTTTTCAGTGTTCTCGGCTAAGGTAACGCAAGCATCTCGAGTTCCAGAATCTCGCTTGCCGTCTTGTGATTCCTCGGACTACGCTGATGTCCGCTTACAAAAAAGCTGTAACGGCAAAACACGAGAAGCCAAGCGAATGTTCCGAACCTTCGGTAAACGATATGCTGTCGAGAGTTCACCCCGGGCTTCCTGTACTGTAATCGTAGAGATAATTAACAAAACAGCGCCATAATGCGCGCACACCGAACTTTGCTTATCATCGAGCAGAAATCCTAGCTTATGCCACGTTTAACCATGATTTACGTGAGGCCACGGTAATTAGTCAGCCGCTATCTTCACGTCAAAAATACGTTTTCTTCAAGTTGTGCTTCACAGATATACATGACACTACTACTACTACTACTACTACTACTACTACTACTACTACTACTACTACTACTACTACTACTACTACTACTACTACAACTACTACTACTTCACTGATCACTGCTGCTATTATTACAATTAATGAATCAATAATATTTCGATAACATTTATTATAGAATCAGTGTTCCGAGTGTTCAAGCCTGGATCCCTTAATGAAGTGAAGTCATTACATTCCGAAGAGGCACCAACGCTTTCAGAGTAAGAAACATTGCAAACTACCGATGACGAAAGGTGACCGGTGCTCTACCACTGCGCTATCGGCGAACATAAGCTGTACGAACCAACGTTGTTACGAACGCGGCTACGTTCTTTCTTATCACGCTTCTTTCTGAAGCACGCGCGGCTCCGCGCGCGCGCATCGAGGTGGACCTTGGAACGCGCCTGGAATGGTGCCGTTATCGAGGAGAGGCAAAGTAAAGCTGCAGTGATTTACTGTGCCTCTCCTAGATGGTTCCAGGCAATGTTCGCCTGGATGCGCTCGCGCTGAGCCGGACGAGAGCATCGTAAAGAGAATGAATATAAGCCACGTTCGTACTCCATGAAGCATGTGCTAGCGCAGTGGTAGAGCACCGGCAACCGTTCTTCGTGGAGCGGCCTGCTGCAAGTTCGATTCCCAGCGCATCAACAGAAGTTTTAGATGCGAAGCAGCTTATGGCGGGAGCTTTGTCCCTCCCGCGGCGTCCACCCCTCACTGCGCATGCGCGTCCCCTCCCCCTCTCTCTCCTCTCCTACGCTCTTCCCCCTTCTCTCCTCTAGGAATCCTCTACTCTACAGAGCGGCGCGCACGACAGGTGGTGCGACATACTCTGGGGGCACCACGGTAGTCCCGCGGTATGAAAATGACGGAGCGCGCGCCTCATTCTCTCTCCTGTGCAGCGCCGCGATGAGCGCTCGGGCCATCATGCAGACACCGTGTTCTCTCTATACATTCTCATTCGTCCTCTCAATAAAATTACACCATCTCCCGCTCAAGCTAACCACCTCCCCGCTGCTTCGCATCCACACATGGTTCCCTTTAGCGGGAGATGGAGTAATTTTTTCTGAGTATTTTTTTGTTGTTTACGTTTATTTTAGTGCGTCATATCCGTTACGGTAGGAACGTACGGGGTCTTAGTGGACCCCGGCGTCAAACACTTTCGTGTTAAAATGAAACTCGCCTAAGATATGAATTTAGCAGCCGATAACACCCGAGCCGTGCAGCACCCACGCAATCTATAAGTCTTTCTCTAGTCACGGTCTCTTGCCATTTCTCTTGTTACGACATCATAGCAATGGTTCCGGATAACCCTTTTTCTGCAGCGTACATACATACGTCAAAACGGTCATTGTTGATCTCGCAGATAAGCCGTCTTTGCGTTTCCTTCTAAACGACGAGCTGGAAATAAGTCGAGAGGTCACCGAGTCAAAGCATAAACGTTCCAAACGAAAGTTTCTGCTATGCGGTCATCCAAGAGAAAACTCGACACTCAGAACCCGTGAAGAGAAATTTGCGAGCTGTCTCGTTACTCTCTGACGCAGAGGAGGCCACGAAACCGCCCGCGAGGCTCTTTCTTTTTGTTCTTTTTTTTTCACGGGGATGACTGTCGAGTGTAAAGACTCAAGCAAGAAATAAACGATCAAAATTTCACATATCCTGTTTCTGCACCAAAAATAGCAAGCGCATTTAGAGCGTAGAGTCTGATAATATTGTGAAAAAAGCACTATTGTAATTTTCACACACACACACACACTTTCGTAGATTGTGGTGGGTTTATGGGCTTAATTTACTTACGAACCTAACATAATAGTTCTGCCACTTGTCCCTAGGTGGCACTAGAAAACTTTCGATAGGGACGTTGCAAGGTAAACCAGGTCTACTATAGAGAGCTCGTCTGTAAGAAACAAAGAAACAGAAGCGCGGATATCAGTTTAGGTAGGCTTTGGGCTTGGAAATAGTATTAAAAATCCAGCAATACAATGGTTTTGAATAGGCACACACACACACACACAAAGAAAATATATTCGTAGGTTCAATCTGCGAGAAATTCATTCGCATCCGCATGAGTAGTATACTCTAAGGATAAGACCATCATACTCCACGCGTTAAAGGAAATCTCGAATGCAACGAAAGTCAAGCGATCGAAGCTCAACAAAACGCGAGAGAGATGCCGCAAAAACTAAATTGCTTTCTTCCTTTTTCGCTTTATTTTTAAGGGGTATCGCTCGCGGGTACAATTTAAGGACATGAAAGTCCATGTAATGGCAGTGCGTTAACGGCACTAAACTCGACCGAAATGGGCTTTCAAACTGCAGACCATTACCTTCCAATTCACCTCGATGCGGTATCCTCGAGCTATGAAAAGGGAACGACGTTGGGTTAGTCAGTGTCGCCCATTAGAAAGTGAAAAAAGAAAAGCAGTGCTTACGGTACGGAGAGAAGATGCCACGTGTTATAACTCTTTCTAATCAATGCACTCGGTGTAAATTCTTACTTATTTTAGATCGTACTCGCTATTCCTTCATTTCGCAACCAAGCTGTCATTCTCGTTACCAATCGGTAACGAGAATACAAGAACATGTATCTTCAAAAAAAAATAATAACAGACAAGCCCTTGCCTTGGGCAAAGACTTGCATGGGTGCACTATACCTCTTGGAGTAATGAGAGTCTTCGCCTTAGGCGAAGACTTCTTTTGGAGTTGCCTCTTGCTTGCTTCTTGGTGCAAAAAGCAAGCAAGAAGAGAAAGTAACAAAGAAAGAAGCAAGAAAAAAAAAAGGTCGTTCTGGGTGCACTCCAAGAAGCAGTGCACCCATCCTGCCTTGTTCACCCGGTCGATCAGGTTATGCTGGTCATCCAACCATAAGCTTGAATCTCAGCTTCCCGCTGTTCTTGAGTGTGATTTTCGGTACCTGGTAGCACCACTTGCTCGTCGACATGGTTAGACATTTAAGGCACAGTAGTCGGAAGAAAGGTGAAAGAAAATGCAGTTTTTCTAGACTAACGTTATCGTATGCGAAAAATGTTGAATGTAACAACTCAAGTGAAATAAAATGTTTCCTGTGCAGTCAGCTCAGCAACCCTAACTTTGTATAGATTCATACATGTGACGCTACATGCGACATGGCAGAATCTATCTATCTATCTATCTATCTATCTATCTATCTATCTATCTATCTATCTATCTATCTATCTATCTATCTATCTATCTATCTATCTATCTATCTATCTATCTATCTATCTATCTCCGCAGGACACGCGGGTTCGACCCCCGCCGTGGAGGTCGCATTTTCGATGGAGGTGAAAGTGCCAGAGGCTTGTGTACTGTGCGATGTCAGTGCGCGTTAAAGAACCTCAGGTGCTCAAATTTTCTGGAGCACTCCACTACGGCGTGCCTCATAATCATATCGTGGTTTCCGTCAATTATTATTATTATTATTATTATTATTATTATTATTATTATTATTATTATTATTATTATTATTATTATTATTATTATTATTATTATTATTATTATTATTATATTCGTCTTTGTCCCTTTATGACTGGTCTCGCTTTCCAAACATACCAAAAAGATCTTCAATACGTGCATTAGCTTTGCCTTAGTACGTATGTGCCTTACAGACAAAGCACGCTTTACAGAACAAGCAAAAAGACGTTCGGTACTTGCCGTAACAGAGTGTGAAGAATCTCGCATTAGGCGCATTACCGAACATTGAAAATGTTCATGAAATATATTCGTAAGTTCGTTCCCTTCCTCACATATCCACATCGTGACTTACTTTCATAACTAAAATATAACGTTTGGCAGCGCTGAGGTCATAAGGACGCTGCAAAAAAAAAGCTAAAATGAAGCGGCGTTGAGCTGAGCAGTGGTGCTTATTACTGCGTCACATGGGGCTGGAAAATACATATCGCGTATTTGGGTTCTTGCTTTTTTTTATTGTACAATGAAGCTGTAGCACTTTCCCCATACAAAAAGCTCTGACAACCAAAAACTGCATACTTATGCACTTGGGGCGTATTTTGCTAGCGCGATTATAGATAGATAGATAGATAGATAGATAGATAGATAGATAGATAGATAGATAGATAGATAGATAGATAGATAGATAGATAGATAGATAGATAGATAGATAGATAGATAGATAGATAGATAGATACGGGACCAAGTTGGTGCTATGATTCTTCCCTTTTCTTATTTGCTTCGCTGCGTATCTATCCTTATTTTAACGCCCCGCTCTCAGCATTTGATTTCGCGAACGAGGCAAGACATGGTTAGCCTTCCCACCCTTCAACCGTAGCATTTCTTTCTTTCTTTATTCATGTTATGGTTAGCGAAGGTACGTTACATCTTCCGTTTAGTAGCTTTAGCCGCCCTCTTGGCGTGGACAAGGTCCTGCTTCCTTCAGACAAAGGCATCATATGTCTTGCGTAAAGTAACGACAGATAAACACAGGGAACAACGGTCCCCTGCAGCCTTCTCTCTATCGCGTGTGTAGATTTATACCAGCAGAGCATTTGCGCTCAAATATTGAAACCCTTCTGGTGCCGCTAAAGGCCGGCACGTCTCCTGCTAATTTGCTGCAAGCGTATCCAGCGTTTGTGGTAATAACTCGACAGTGCGTTGATAGGTGATATTTAACAGTCAAGGGAAGCTCGTAGTGGTAGCCTTCTATGCGCGCACCCACGTAGGATACTACGTAAGTTGCCTACAGCAAGAAACGCCTTAGCACCGAAGAGCTGTGAAAGCTAATGGAAAAACTATGTTTCCTGACCAGTTGAAGTGAATAAATGTAAAAAGCACGACGCATGCATGAAGACTTCGGTAGATCTTACTTCAGTTCGCGTTTTTTTTTCTTTTTTGGTATTGCCGTTCTTATTTTTTTATTTCGTCCACCGGTCTTACCGATCTCGTTCCTATGCCTGTCCTTGGTGCCGGTTTTAGTTTATTTTATTTCGCATCCTGCCAAAGAATGTGCGGGCTTCTCCGCGCCTTCAAGATATCGAGAATATATGTTCTCGCTTGTTACAACAGGTGTGCTAGAGGACAGATATGCTGTTGGTATTAATATCGAAAGCCCCGTTCAGACTTTCAGAGCTTGAAAGACGCATACGACGACGGTGGGATGCTGATGCAGCTTCACTGTTTGCATCGAGCGATTGCTATTTCTGCGCCCGAACCGCGATACGAAAATAAATAAAATGATGACACAATATTGCGTAAAAACAGCCCTGAAAACGCTCGAAAGAAGCCTAAAATGCCATTATCGACTGTTCGCGCACGTTTTACTGTGCCGTACTTCATAGACATTCACCCCCGGCGTCTTACAGCTGATTGTCATCTGGAGTGATAAGCGTGAACATGTCTTCTACCCCTTATCTCTCACTTCCCTTTCCTATCTCCAGGTAGCCAATGGATCTCGCATTTTCCTTATTATTTTCCGCATGTCACTTTATTGAGGTTCTATGGCACCAATGGGTTTCGGGGTCAAGAGCAATGCCGTTTTATTTATGTGTATAGGTCAAACCACAAGGTCTTGCTGTGCAAGCTCTAGTTCTGGTGATGCTTGTGCCGATGGAAAGCGATGTTACGCTCTTATTCAAACTATTCGAACTACGTCCCCTGCAATCTCGAGGCTGACTACTAGCTGGTTAACGAACGTTACAGTTGTATGGAACCAAGCTTTAAGAAAAATGAAAAAAAAAATGTATCTCTGATGCATAACTGCTTCATCTGGAGTATCAACGTACGCGGCGACGAAAAACCGATCGACATATACGGCGAAGCCGCAGTGTAGCCTGACCTGTTCGACTTTGACAAATTTACATACAGTTACGCATTGCGCAGCAGTTCAAGAAAGTGCATTTCGCTCACAGCCTGTACGCGTAGGATTTGTTCTTATATCTGAGGCGCGGTATTGTAGGTCCAAGCCTGAACGTAAGCCAAATGTCGCTACAGTGGACAAGAAAGCAAAACCGTTTTTCATACACGACAAAGGCGCTGACCAAGAAGTTTGGCCAAAGCGCCGAAGCATGGGGAGAAAGACAAGGAGTGCGCGAAAGAAAGGATTCTTGGGCTCAAGGAGTCGCTGCTGCGGTCGAAAAAGACTTTCCCAATGGTTACGCGAAATGCAGTGAAGCATACGTGCAACCGCGGGGTCATTCTGACGAAATGTTTTTTGTACGAGGTACGAGAGTTCCGTACGATTCCCACATTGCTTTCGTAGAACGTGTGCGGAATGGGTCGAACACTTCAAGTGTTGTTTTTTTTTTTTTCGCCCCCAAGATGCCAACATCGTGTCGGCTACAGTTCTGAAACTGTCCCTCATACAAAAATGGTGGCGAAGGAGCACATCGCCTCGACAATTTGTATAGGATCAAGATTTCATTCCCTATCGCAGCAGGATCCAAGATATTAGATATACGGGAAGAATCGCTATCGACACAAACTTCTACAAGATCTCCGCCACAATTCCATCTCATTTCCACGAGACAGGGTACGCAAAGAGAAAAAAAGCGTACAGGATAACTGGACAGGACGTACAGAGCGCATCACAAGGACGATGCTGGCCGGTTCCCCAGAAGCCTTGGATTGCACACGGGCAAATGAAAGCAGATGAAGAGGGGGGAGGGCAGTTGCTGTGCTGCTAGCTACCTGCTCGATGCGCCGAAATAGCGCCGCTGCTCAAGGACTTCGTGTTTGTGCCAAGATGAAGGGGGGAAAGCCGCGTGCGGGCGAGGAGGGTTAAAGTCGCGGTACGCAAGAGCGCGTCACTCCTCTGTCGCGCGCGACAGCTGCGGTAGCCGAGTAGGAGAAGGGAAGGCTCGCTTTGAATGCTGGCCAAGGCGCGGAACGCGTAGCTTTTCCTTGGGCCTCCCCTCCCCCTTGCTCAGTGTCTCACTCTGAAGCTCTTTCAGCACCCCCTCGCTCAATGTAGCTTCTCTCTCTCTCTCTCTATCTCTCTCTCTCTCACTTTAAAACTAAACGCAAGTCACGCAGCTCCTGTCCCCGGAGAAAAACAATTGGAAGCCGTGCAAGCTGTGACAATGGGGGGCCCCTCGGGTACATCTGGCCTCCAGAGTCGCGGCGGTGGTGCCCAAACCTTGCGAAACCGCACTGCACCCTCCAGCCCGGGGAGAAAGTGAGCGCGCGAAATGGAACTGAAAATAAGCTTTGACAAATGGAGTTGTTTCCTTCGGCTCCGCGAGTTGCTCTGCCTACCCCCCGAACCGAAAGATAACGAGACCCACCACTTTGAGGGGCTGGCAGGGCGGGGTCCGTGCTTGTTACCTTGCCACGTTTTACTATCTCTTCGTTGTGCTCGTTTTCTGTCGGGGCTGAGGACGGGGGCTTAATCCCCGGTTTGAGCAGCGGGGGCATTAAAAGAACGTGCGCGAGCAAGCCTGGGTGCAAGTTGCAGGAATGCGGGTCATGCTGTTATGTAGCCTTCCCCTGAGATGCCTGAGACACGACGCGCACTTTATTATACGTCGCGTATTATTTTCTTTTATTCTCTAACTGTTGTTTCGCTTGACTGATATGTTACCCAGAGTGTACTGAAGAAAAGAAGGTGGGGCTTTCTTGGGACATTTCCTTGTGTGTGTGTGTTAAATTTGTCCCCCTGCTATCGAAAACAAATTAATATAATGTAGGGGTAGCCCGCACCACCCGAAGGTCTATCGGGCTTACAGCCAATTGTAAAATAAAAAAAGAAGGGAAATATTCCCGAAAGGTGAATATCGAGGGAGAGCCAATTATCTAACAAAAAAGGTGGGGGAGGGTGTAGGAGGCCAAAGCAGTGAGGGGTCAATCTGCGCGTAATGAGGCGTGAAAGTTTAAGGCCATGCCAATTACGATAATGCCGATTTGAATTGCGCTCCCAGGTATAGGTGTGTGTGTGTGTGTGTGTGTGTGTGTGTGTGTGTGTGTGTGTGTGTGTGTGTGTGTGTGTGTGTGTGTGTGTGTGTGTGTGTGTGTGTGTGTGTGTGTGTGTGTGTGTGTGTGTGTGTGTGTGTGTGTGTGTGTGTGTGTGTGTGTGTGTGTGTGTGTGCGCGCGCGCGCTTAGATGCTGCAGTAACGTTAAGGGACGTGCTAACATATGCTGGCATTGTAAAACGCAATAATGTTCACTCATCGCATTACGAAGCATTCCATGCGGTGCATGCATTTCGTCCCGTCCGGATTGGCTTGCACGTGGTGCAACCACAGATGTTGCAACTCGGGCCGCCTATTCAATTACGCTTTCGAGCTCAAGATGAAAGGCCCTGCCTCTCCCAATTTGGTAGCCCCGCTTTTATCTCTCTCTTTTTGTGATCTTCGTACATTGCAACCTCCCTACAACGATTAGAGAGAACGAACCTTCACAACGAAAGCGACATACTTATGGTTTGAGCACGTCTTGGCACATGCTCAGAAGCTGCCGGTGCAGTTTCTTGCGAGCGTCCCCAGTCGATCGTCTAGGGCATATGTAAGGAGTATAAAGAGCAGTGGGACTCAGCAACCCATCTACTACATCAGCAGATGTTGAATTCGAATGGCGGAGTCGGCGCAAGTTTTTCTGCTCGTTTTGGAACCGGTTTGTTCCAGTGGCAGAGTGAGCTAGGGCGCGAGTCGCGCGTCCCAATGAGGGAGTCGGAGTGGATTCGGGGCAAGACTCATTTCCGTGGAGCAGGAAAACCTGCTCCGCGAAAATCGGCGGAGTGGGCCGGAGTGAGCAGCGCATAGGCTGTGTCGAGTTTCCGCCACGACACCGTTCGACCTTGGAGCTGCGGCGTCTCCTAGGCCCGTGGCAAGACAGCACCTGCGCACTACGCAGCACTAAAGCATTGATAACGTTTCTACGGGCAACATACCTCAACGAAATGCTGTAAACTTCGTCTAGTGTACAATATGTATATATGAGTGTGTGAGTAAGTCTAACTGCATGTACGTGTTGCGTTACACGCGATCATTGTAAATATCATAATCATCACCGGTAAACACCTGGAGTAGCAGGAAAAGCCATTAACCAGGCTAACATCTCCGGAGTCATTATTATTATCTCTCTCTCTCTCTTTCTCTCTCCGCAACGACACGTATACACACTCGGCGTATACTCGTCAAGAGGCACAAAACAAGCAACTCTGAATAACCTTGCTTTGTTTTACAGGAATATATGCAATAAAGGTACGCCTTCGCGAAGAAAAAAACACGCAATATCCCATCCACGCCGACGCTTCCGTGCGGTAGGCCTGGCAAGGTAGACGCCGTGCCCGAAGATTGCGATCAAGCGCGAGCTCGTTCAACAGCGCTTATATCTACAAGAACCATTCACATTTGCACTATGCGTTATGCGTTGACACACTCGACTAGCTTTGTCGACAACTCGGCGTTAAGTTCAATGTTCGCATCGAAGCGAGCCGGTACGGCGAGACGGCTGGTGCCGCTGTTTACGTTCGCATCGCCGCTTCCCATCGCTTGCTTTGGAAGTGGGCGCTTTGCAAATACTTGCCCACTTTAAACATAACTTTACTCAATTATGATCGTGCCGAAGATAAATCGTAGTCAACACTTTTCATGCCATCATGAGCGGTGATACCGGTGAAATGCCTCGGTGTAGCCTCGCCCACGGCGATCGGAGCGAAGCCGAACCAACCGACGGCTCCAGCCGCTTGACCTTACACATCTACCGCTCTGCCATAGGCTGTGTGACGGTCCGATTTGACGACGAAAATCTACCCGGCGCGCCAGACGTCCGATCCCGGCTATACGACGAAACATCCTCCGATCCAGCTTCTCCAGAAGGGGTGGTTGTGTTGCATTCGCGGATTAGGAGCCGTCGCTCCACGCTGGAATTGAGTGCTCCCTCGCGGAGTCGGTCGGCTGCTCCGAGTCCGCCATTGGAATTAAACACCATGAGCTACGCAGCAGCACCCTGTCGATGTCTCGACCTTGGCTCGAGTTCGACTACGACCGATGGAGTCGGCACGCCATCGCAGCAGGCTCCGCGATCCTTATCGCGCATTCCAATCTCTTTCTGAGCCAAGCAACGGCGGAGGGGTCGGCGCCCGTTTATGGTATGGAGACCGTGGCCGTCACCGCTCGCGAGGACGTCGCCAGAGCGCTTCTATCACATGGACCAGGGCGCCGGGCCTATTTTTACAATAGAGCACGACCTGTAGTGGTATAGCGGCGGTCGCGGTCGCACCGGGGTTGATGCGCGCCGCGGTCGCACTATACCTAGCGGCGTGTGAGGGAGAAGCATGCAGATTGCGCCACGGCACAGGGCAACCGCAGGCAGCGACGGCGGTCCTCGCGGTACTGAACGGCACGCGAGGCCGCAGTGGCAGTTTAGTATATATATTTAGTGTGCGGCCCTAAGCGCGCTATTTTGGCGTCTCGCACCGTTTGACGTCTGACCATGCGGCGCAGATGTGGGCCAGTGTCGCCAGGATTTTCTTTATTCCAGGGCTGTCTCGGCAGGGACAATTAGAAGCCACCCTCGACGTCGACTCTCCCAAGTTTGTCGCCCTCTTAGTCCCCCTTGCGTGCCGATATAGCTCATGCTGCTTAGTTGTTTGTCCCAGACACCTGGTCTCTGGGGGCGTAATAGAACACCGGAGACGATAAGGTCAAGCTCGTGGTTACGGATGACAAAATTACGCGATGTGTATGCGCACGTTTCGGCTTGTGCACATGCCCCCTTTCGGGTTAAGATAATAGCACTGTCCCTCCACGGTGGTCTAGTGGCTATGGTACTCGGATGCTGATCCGAGGGTCGCGGGATCGAATCGCGGCCGCGGCTGCTGCATTTCGCTGGAGGCGAAATGTCGAGGCCCGTGTACTGTGCGATGTCAGAGCACGTTAAAGAACTCCAGGGGGTCGAAATTTCCGGAGCACTCCACTATATACGGCGTCTCTCATAGCCAAATCGTGATATTGGGACTTAAGACCCCAGAAATTAACCAATCAATTAATCATTATATCATTGTTTGTTGTTTGTCTTGGTGGAAGGAATAAAGTCCTTCTGTTCTTGTACGATCCCGCAATGTAGACCAACGAAGCTCTTTGTATATTCAAACAGCATTTCTTAGATGGAACACCGGCCAGCATTGTTGCAAAGCAAGAGACATATCTTGTACATAATGCACTCGCGAGTGAGGACATAGTATAGCGGGCAGCGGATCTTGGCCGCAGGCCACGTGGACGTGGTTATGCATGGACGCGGTTATGGACGCGGTTATGCATGGACGCACGGCCACATGGACGCGTTTATGACTACGGCCAGTGACATGCAGTGAAAAGCCAACAGAACCGCCCGCGTTCGCAAAAAAAAAAAAAAAATTGACGGCAGATCCACGAGGTGAATGATGATGAGATTGGGCGAAGCTCCTGGAAGTAATCATCGGTTAAACCGTGAAATTTCTTCCGTTAATTCGCCCGATAAAATTGACGTGAAACGATTGACAAACCTGTATCGCGATATGGTTTTGAATATAAAACCATTGCTTTAGAAAACACCTGGCGTCTTTCGTTAAGCAGCTGGCGTCTTTTCGTTTTGCTTTAGAAACATCTGGCGTCTTTTCGTTTTGCTTTTAGAAAACATCTGGCGTCTTTCGTTGGTTTATTTCATCAATCAACGGCGTTTTGAACAAAATTTTTATTGTTTAATCACGCACAGGAGAAATCTCACCAGGCACTACCTTGGAGGTAAACAATTGCTGCTAATGGGAATGAGAGACAGAAGAAGTCGGCTTGTAGCTAACACTTACACTTCTACTTCTACTAACGTTTCCTACTGGAACTTGCCAATGGCTGCTAATGGGGAATGAGAGACAGAAGAATTCGGCTTTTAGTTAACGCGCACGCTGCGAATTTTTTATTGTTCAACAACGCACAGGAGAAATCTCCCACCGGCACCACCTTGGAGGTCAAAGCGTAAGACTGGTTACGCACTACGACTACGACGAGGGACGAACGGGTGCCGCTTTAAGGAGCTTCGCCCCTAAAAAGAAAGACGATCTCCGATCTTTCCCATGGTTTCAAACGATCGCAACGTCTTCACATGCACCGCAGCAGTAGATAACGAACTATTACTGCATTCCCATCCACTCACACACCATTTCGCAACCTTGCAAACTCATCCTGACTTATTGTCATGTGTGTCTGAATAACACTGATCGGAAGGAAGGGGCCCGTGGATTTTAAATTTCCACAGAGGCGGACCATCCCTGTCGTATTCCAACAGCACAGAGGGTGAACGTCTGTGTGCAAGCACATCGTGTGTTCTACATGTCCATTAGATGGCGAACACACTATGAAGCTAGGAGGAGTTGTTCCGACGAAGACAGCGCCCAGGTCAGCAGGACGGGACGGAGCCATGTGACACACTACCGATAACACCAACACGTCGGCTTCTGTAGTGCACGTCGACTCTCCGCTCTGTTGCCAAGGGATACGTAGTAAAGAGTTATCTTCGAAAAATACAAGCCGCTTCCACGCCGTGATAACCGTCGCAACAGCAATACACAGTGTCCACGTGTCGTCACATCTGCCACTCTCGCCCTCATTCGCCATTCACGAACGCCATTGCTGGGTACCTTATAGATGACTTAGTGCACGTGCTGCCGCCAACCAGGCACATCGGTGGCGAAGGCCGGAAGTGACGAAGCCGCGGTCGGCGACGCGCGTGCGCACTATATATAGCGAAGCTATTTTTGACCGTTAATCGTGAGGTAACTGGCAAGGGTGTCAAGTTCCCGTCATGACCTATCAATTATGTCATTCAGACATTCGTACTCCGCCAAAACGTTATGTACTTTATCAAATGGCGCGGTGGTTCGATAATCCACTTTTCATCTTTGCCTACTGACTGCACCCGATCCTTCACCATGCACTCATGCACTTCTTTATTTATTTATTTATTTATTTATTTATTTATTTATTTATTTATTTATTTATTTATATTTGTATGTATTTCGAGATATGAAAATGCAGCCACAGCCGCGGGGATCGCACTGGTAACATCGAGGTAAAGCTTTTCTACCGTTTATCGCACATTGGTCTGCGCAATGGGCTGAAAGTAAAAGTGGGCCCAACGCGAGATACGAAAGCAGTGAGCGCGCACTCAGGCTTCGCACGACCGCCAAAATGTAGCAGTGGGCCGAGACCAAGGGTGTGGGTCAGCTTTTCTCTTTTGCGTGACAACCAGAAGGACGCTGGTACTGGTTCAACCAAGAACGGCTTTACTATTAAACTTGACAAGTAAGGAAAGAGTACCACGTTGGGACACCAAAAAGTCAAGCACGCTCGATCTTTCCGTAAGTCTCTCCTCTCTGATATACATATTTCTCGGCCTACGCTGCTTTTATAAGCAAGTTATCACAATCAACTGGCCCTTCCGGACATCGAGCTTAAGCACTTTATCAGTGCGTCCAGGAACGGAAGAATTCAGAAGGGAGCAGAAAGGAACGCAACTGGCGTGCTAAGTGTCTAGCCAGTGCTTTCTGTTACCAGGACATCGACGAACTGACACGCTTAATGTAGAGCAGTTTGAAGCTTTCCACGTTTAAGAAAAAAAAAACGAAGCCAGTTTCACGCCTAAGAAATTTGAATAAGTAGCGTGGCCGGCAAGCAAGTCCCACTACTTAGTGAACACAAAATAAGTTCTTTCTTTCATTTTTCTTTCTTTCTTTATCTCTTACTCTGCATTCTTCGTCTTCCGTTTTTCTTCTTTCGGCCTTTCTTTTTCTTTTTTCTTTATCTCTTTCTATTTCGCACTCTCTTCTCATTTCCCTTCTCCCCCTCCCTCCTATTTCTCACCCCTTGCTATACTATGCTGCACAATAATGTGTGTGCTTTACCGTCTCCCTTCCTTCTTTCTTCCTCCTCTCCCTCATTTCTCTTTCTTATACCTCCTTTCTATACTATACTATGCATGGCTATGCAATGCTAAGAGCTGCTTTGCACATACCCACTTCCTGTGGCGCATAAACTATACTATACGAGTCTATGTAGTCCTTTATCTCTCCTTTCCTTCCTTTTCTTCCTCCTAGACTTCCCATTGCACCTCCTCACCTTCACTTCTCTTTGCCATCCTCTTGCTATACCGCAATATGCATGGCTATGCTATGTTACTAAGAAGGTGCTTGGCACAAATACCCACTTTCTCTGGCGCATGCCCGCTGAGTTTTTCTAAACGACACACGGACAGACATGAAGCTTAAACAGCTACGGTTTTAAATAGCAGCCTGTTTTGGCAACAAAAAGCTTCGACTGTAGCCCGACGGCTACACGATGGACACTGTCTTTCGACTGTGTTACTAAAACAGACATTTGTAAAATAAACAGCCACTTTGTCTTTTGCTTCTAGCTCAACAGCAAATTTGTTGGGCATTTTACAATTCCTTGTTCCATCATATTAATGTTTTTTTTCTAAGTTTTTCTTATTTCTACACTGCTTAACGCGGCGCGGTGTTCACAGTTCTGGTTAACATCTCTTTCTTTCTTTCTTTCTTTCTTTCTTTCTTTCTTTCTTTATTATTTTTTCCCTCTCCTTCGAGTAACGAGAGAAAAAGTAGATGAAGACAAAAAAAAGGGCCCCTATACGAAGTCATCGTTCGACAGGTTAGAAAAGAGGCGCATATAACTCAGCCCGTTTATTACTTGGACTTGTTCATTTTATGTTTCCTAAAACGCAGGCACCGTCAACGCACTCTCGAAGCGTACAGATATATGCAGGGACAACTCACTGTCCTCTTATATTTACTGTTTGGGTTGCACACGGAAGACGACGTGCTTCAGAGTGCACAACAACACACCCCCGTGGAAACCTACCGAACTCGGAGTTTCTCAGTTTCTTCCGCGCTGTTCCGGCTCCGAAACTCCACGAGGTGGCTTCTTCATAGGTTCTGAAATGTTTACGCCTCCCGAACGCTGTGTTACGACTCTACCGGAACACGAGGCCCACCAATCTCGGCGACCCGCTGTCAGAGCGGAGGTGAATTACGGCGCCGAACGAGGTGTCAACGGCACCGTCAAAACGCCAGCCGCTGGGCGTCGCTGACGGCCGCGACTCTACGCAATGCTGACGCTTTCGCGGAAACAGCTACGGCAAGGGCACGTGCTCCCGATACGTTATGACTTGAAGCAACATCGCTTGTTGCGCCAAAAACTTTTGCCAATTCTCACCCTCCTTTTACCTTTCTGACATAAGTCAGGGTTCTACATTGTCAGTCGTCGCAATTATGTGGGAAAATAAGGGGGGTCTAAGACATGCGCGATTCACCTTCACGTCACACCTTCACGTCACTCCTTCTCACTTCCTTTTCCCAGCCCCTTGCTTCACCATACTATGCACGGCTACGCTTATGTTAGGAGCTGCTTTGCGCATATCAGCTTTCTGTGCCGCATACCCTTCTTTATGTAGTCGTGGGCTGAGGGCGTAAGAGTAAGAGTTTGATGAAACGCCTGTGCCTTTCTAGAGTAGAAAGACCAAAGAAAGAGCAAGACGTACACGTACATACATGTACATGTGCATGTACACCAAATGTACATGTAACATCACATGTACATTTGGTGTATGTACCGAATGCACCAGATGTAATACACCAATTGTGCATGTACATACACAAAAAAAGACCAGAATGTAGGCATAATAAATAAACAATTGATTTCTGGGATTGAACGCAGTGGCGCACCGACGGAGGGGGGGGGGGGGTTGTAACCCCCCCCCCCCCCCCGAGGCCGACGTCACCCCCCTCCCACTCCGTAATTGCTCCTATGTCCTTGACGAATGCGGAGCTAATGTCTCTGCAAAACGACGAAAAAAATAATAAAAATAATCATCATCATTAATGTTACTATTATTTGGCATATAATTTATTTATTTATTTTACACACGCAACAACTGTGTAATCGCATGCCCAGCCCTCCGTGAAAAATTGAACCCCCCCCCCCCCCCCCCCTGGCAGAGATCTTGGGTGCGCTACTGGTTTAACGTCCCAAGACCAGCTATGAATATGAGAGACGCCGCAGTGGAAGGCACGAGAAATTTTGACCACATGGTGTTCTTTAACGCGCACTGACATCGCAAAGTATACAGGCCTCAACATTTCGCCTCCATCAAAATGCAGCCGCCGCGGCGGGGATGCGATCCCGCGACCCGCGTATCAGCAGCCGAGTACCACGGCCAATAGACTGACGTGTCGGGCAAAAAGAAAAAAAACGCAGCTTAAGGCATATTATTTAAACTTGCTGTGTAAATGTCTCGCGTGAACAATGCAGCTTTATATTCCAGATTACTCCCAGGTCGTCTCCCCGTGTAGGCCTTGGTAGCAGCAGTACTTTGGACACAGCTGCAGCTGATGGCACCTTTTAGCCCATGTTTGTCTTCGCGGCCTCGTGGGCAAGAAAAAGATTCCTCAAACGTACTCGCAACCCTTCGTTGCCAAGACAGGGCGCACTCGCTCTCTCGGTGTTGCAACCCCCAAAAGCAGAATCTAGGACCCTGGCCGCGCGGAAGGGGCGTCCTGCCCACTCCTCGACATGAGTGGGCAAGCTTGTAAACAAAATTAGCATGAGAAAACAAAAGAGCAGCCGAACAAGACGACAGTCGAGCGTACATAAATAACAAAACACCCGGCTTGTCGGTTCTATCTCCCCCTCACCCTTTTTCGTGTGTCGCGGCGTGCGTTCTCCTTCTCGGAGGGGCTTTTATTTTAAACGACCCCTCCATTCCAAACCTCCTCGCGAGGCTCTCTGTGTGACTCGGTGTCGACTCGACTGTGGTGCGTTCCTTCTCGCGTTGGCAAGGCTCGCCACAGGAGCTCGCCTGGAGCAGAGTCAGGGAGGTGAAGAAGAAAAAGTTGCGTGAATCAAAGATAAAATACACTGTAAAAGAAGAGGGTGAGAGAGACACGCAATGAAACTACAGAGAGAAGGCCCTATGGATGCCACGGAGATGCGCTGCCCGCAGGGCGGCAGTTGGAAGGGTTGGCACTAAAGGGTAGAGGGGAGGGGGTTAGAAACGGGTTGCAAGGTTTAGTTGTGGATTCACGAGTACAGCTGAAGAGGTGCACTACTCTGTAGTGGCAGAGAAAGAAGGGGGGGAAGAACGGCAAGAAGGTGCATTAGTCGAAGACAAAAGCAAGAATACTACCGCAGAATAAAGAAGTGGGGAGGGGGCGACCCGGGGCTTCGAGAGCTGGATAGAACTACACTGAGCACGCTGAAAGAAAGGAGGCGAAAGAAGCAAGTGGTAGGTGAGGGAGGGTAGAGGACCCACCGCCGCTGCCAGCCCGGACCACCGGCGGCAACCCCTCGCGTCGTTTTTAGTCCTAGCTCGGCTCAGTCTCGGTCTTGGCTGTGTGCTTGGCGACTGAAGAACCCCTTTCGGGTCTTCGCCTGGGTGGTGCTTCTGGGCGGCAAGACCGTGGTCGACCGACCCCGGACCTTGTCCCGTTTTTCTTTTTTCTTCTTTTTTGCTTGCGACTCTCGGTTTGCGACGAGTCCATCTTTCCCGACGAGAGGTCACGGCGCCCCCCGTGCAAGAATTGCATCGGCCTTGAGGTAGGTGAGGCCGATTTGTGCGGAAGCTTTTGTGTTGCAGTGCGCGCGGCAGTCGTACAAGCACCAGTGCATTCCAGCAGCGCGCGCGCAATGCAACAGTATGCGTTATAGGAGGGCACAATAGAAAATGGTGGAGCCGCAGCGAGCTAGTTGGTACCTCCTTTTGGTTTCGCTGGTCCCGCATTTAGAGCGCTATATTTGTTCGACGTGTCCCGAGGCCGGGGACGTACTGCTCCCGTGCTCGCTGCATACCGAGTTCAAGAGTCCTTGAGAGTGTCTCTGAGTGCATCACACGAGGCTTAGTACTAAAGGATGAGAACCATCTGGTTATTCTTCCACTGGTGGATTTTAATAATGGCGCATTAATGCCGAGTTCGTGTAACCGAATTCCCACATAGATAGGTGGCCCGAGGCTGCAAGACGATGTTGAACCTCATTCGATAGGCAAAGCATCCGCGGTGCGCTAGAAATCGTTTTCTAGGCGATTCGCAATACTTCGCCATTGAATACAACTTCCAAGACTTCCGAGAGGGAGTGGAAATCGAATGGTTGAATTCCTAGAAAAAGTTGTGCAATTTCAAATTCTCGTGTTGCATATTTCTCAGCAGTGTCGTTTTCTTTTTTTTTTTTGCAATATAAAGCAAATGCATTAACCCCAAAGTTACATCGGCAATTAATGTTTTCTTGATATCAGGATTTGACAGCATACTACGCTCCAATTTCATCGTTTACGCGCTTTGTTAACATGCATGCGCCCTTTGGTGAGATGAACAACAGGCGCCATTTAATGTGTTCATTAACAGCTTTCGGTCACTTGACGACGAGATTGCGACACCTCAGTAGTGGTCAGTTACTCCGAACGCCATCAATACCACCTACGCAAGGATGGTTTTCACTTGTATATAGTTTCACTTGTAAGGGTTTTACCATTTGCCATGAAACCGTCTTCTTTACACACGTGTCCATCTCAATAATTTAAGAGTCAGCGACGCAACTAAATACACGTTCTTTTTGGAAAAGGTAGCCCACCTTTTCCGATCAGCCTTCAGATGTCTCCTGTAGTTCCTATTTTGAACTTGGTGAAAACAAAAGGGACAGTACGTGGATGTTTCTACATATTGCTACTTGTTCTTGAGGCTAAAAAAAAAAAACGCGTTCGCTGAAGCTGGCGAACAGTGGCGCAACTGCTAAAGCCATTGAGCATTCCTTTCAACACGTTTTTCTTGTGCCGTGCTCTGTATAGCGGACTTGTTTTTCTTCTCTTGGCCTGTTGTGACTCGGCTGTGGTTGCATAGGTACATAGTTAAAAACGTTTACTTTTTCTCCGGTAGCCTTTACCCTGCCTATAGGGGCCTTCCACACGAGCTCTTCGTCTCTGTCGGCGTCGTTGGCACGCTGGGTCTGCACACAGTCGATCTTCTGGGGCCGAGCTTAGCGCCACGGCACACCGACACGATCGGAGGCTTTCGCTGGAGGCTATCCGGTGTGCGAATAGTGAATCTTAGAACCGAATCGAATAGTAAAGTAACCGAGTCTAATACAAATCGATATGCACTATTCGATTCGAGTACCCAATCGAATAGAACGTTATTCGATTCGTTATTGTAAATTTTCGAAAGGTAAGGCAAAAATGTTTAAAACAGTCCAAAAATTCCACGATGTCTTATTCGAAAGAAATATTCATGCATATTGACAAAAGAAGATCATGATTACATTTAGCCGACAAAAAATTACAGTTGTGAAAATTGAGGTAGGCTTGCACGCAGCAGTGGCTACACAGCCTTTGAGCAATTGAGTAATCGTAGGTGGTGCTTGACCGTACCTTAGCATCCGCATGTCTATCACATGACCTAGGCCTGTTTGCTATGATTCTTTCCTTAAGAATTTTTCATGACTCGGCTTCAAGACATGACGCCCTGTCCTGTATGCCAAGAGCCCGGTGAACATAACTTACTATCATGATGATTACAGTAGATTGATGACACATTCGCTTCTACGACACTGCACACTTAAGCAAAGATGTCTAGGTCTGGGGATCAATGTATAACTCCGTAGTCCCACAAAATCTTGGGGCTACACACGTCGCTGTAGTTCAATTACGAAAAAAAAAGAAAAAAAAACTCTTCGCAATTCCAACGTTTGCTTCCTTTTGTAGTTCTCTCGTAGGTGCTCAATGTTCGCCGACTATTTGAAAAGTACTCGGTGTTTTGAATATGCACTGTTCGATTAGAGTACCAAATCGAATCGAAGGCTATTTGATTCTTTATACGAAAGTTCCGAACATTCGCACACCACTACTATCTCCCCGTATATATAGCTACTCTTCAGCGCTACACATTTCCAAGGTTTTTCTCAAGAGTTGAAATTGACCCGCATAACTGGAATCCGTTTGTCTCGTGTCAGTCTGGATGCAGTATATTGCACATTACTGGATTACAGTATGTCTTTGTTTGCAACTGCCGCCGCTGGATCACCGTCCGCTGCTGTTGTGACCATAACATTTACTGTGACTTCATGTATGTCGCCTACCAAGGTCATACTCGGGTGGTCGCTTTGAAGGCTCAACTGCCTAGCTAAAGAGGAAATAAAAAAACCGCACTAAACCTGCGTTAGAAAAGCAATTAACCCGGTACGGAAGCGATTATGATTCCGCATGTGATCAATGAAGCGAACCAGCAGCACCAGCAAAGATTAGTGGCAGTCTTGTAACAGCGCAAAGCAGCTAGAGATGAGCTCCGCAAGCTAGTATCCGAGTGCAAATTTACAGCGAGCACCCGCAAAACGCGTTTTAAATATCACAAACGAATAAGGCTCGGCGGCACTTGGACGCACTGCCATTAGCCCCCAAGCCTACATCGAAGGTACGTCGTAAATAAGCGCGCTTATAAGCGATGACGTCACAGTCGACCTACATCAGCAAGAAATGTAGGTGGACTATAAATACTAAGTGATCGTAACATCGTATAATTGCATAGAATATGGGCGGTCTACACCAGCTATACACGGGAAGATAAGCAATGATCATTATGTTCTTTAATCTTTGCTTTCAATAAAGCGAACACACGTATCGGCAACCTTCACACGGCTGCCGATTCGAAGGTCGCGGGATCGAATCCAAGCCGGGGCGGCTGCATTTCGATGGAGGCGAGATGTTTAAGAAAGAAAACGGCGCAGCACACACAAACGAGATACTAAAGAAGAAGAAAACACGAAGACGAACGCCGTTTTCTTCTTCTTTAGTATCTCGTTTGTATGTGCTGCGCCGTTTTCTTAATCATCAATACGTACCAACTCGCCGATTTGTCTGTGCTACTGAAATGTTTAAGCCCGTGTACTGAGTGATCTCAATGCATGTATAAGTACCCCAGGCCGTCGAATTTTCCGGAGCGCTCCACTATGGCGTCTCTCGTAATCATACCGTGCTTTTGGGACGTAAAACCCCACAAATCAATCAATCGTCCCAGAAATCAATCAGTCGTCTTCAACCTTACGCAGACCCGATATTGAGTTTGTTTAGTGATGGTGCGGTGGCATTTTTTCTTTTAGACCTCTTCAGGTCTGTGTCCCTGCAGCTGCAGCACGTAGTGGCGTCCAGAGGGATGCGTGATATCAGATGCGCTGTTGTAAAATGCACCGAAAGCAAAATGACATTTGTTTTGCGTGGAGAATTTATTACCGATGAAACAGTTCCATCAGTATCACAAAGCCATCAAAAGATCACTGGCATATGTCGTTTTTCACAAATATAGGAGACGCACAAATCATCATCATCATCGTCGTCGTCGTCGTCATCCTTTAAGTCCACTGCAGGGCGAAGGCGATTTCCATTTTGCCTTAATCTGAGCGAGTTTGTTCCACTTTATGCCCGCGAACTTCTTACTTTCATCGCTCCATGTAACCTTTTGCCTGCCTCTGCTGCGTCTCTCTTCTCTTGGTATCCATTCGGTCGCTCTTATTGTCCATCTTTTATCTGTGCTCCGCATGATATGCCCTGCCCAGGTTCACTTTTTTATTTTAATTGGTATAAGAATATTAGCTACTCCTGTCTGTTCTCTGCTACGGTACTCGGCTGGTGATCCGAAGGTCGCGGGATCGAATCCCGGCCGCGGCGGCTGCATTTAGATGGAGGCGAAATGTTGAGGCCCGTGTGCTGTACGATGTCAATGCACGTTAAAGGACCCCAGGTGGTCAAAATTTGCGGAGCCCTTCACTATCATCTGTCATAATCATAGCTGGTTTTGGGACGTAAAACCCCAGAAATCAATCAATATGTTCTCTGATACACCCCGCCGGTTTTCTTTTTTCCTATCTCTTAGAGTTACACCTATCATTTTTCTTTCCATTGCACACTGCATGCTCCTTAATTTCATCTATAGATCTTTAGTTATCCTCCACGTTTCTGCACCGTACTTTAGTACTGGGAGAATGCAGCGGTTAAATACTTTTCGCTACTTCTTTCTCCGTGCTTTTCGCTTTAGTGGCAGCGGCAAGTTTCCAGTCATGGTTTGGGAATGCCCCTCGAATGCGCTCCTTCCCATCCTTATTCTACGGAGCATTTCCCTTTCATGGCTATGCGTCCCTGTTAGTAACTGCCCCAGATATACGTATTCGTTCACTCACTATAAGGGTTCAGTGCTAATTTTAAATTCCTGTTCTTTAGCTAGACAGTGACGGAATTCTGTGCACGTTACCTTGAGTTATAAATACAGACTGTTGTGAATAGCTGCGGCTTAATTTGCGGGCGAAATGTGCGTTCGGCATTGACCATGCGACCTTCCAGACCATTTAACGCAAAGTCGCGTTAAAAGCGTAGGGTTGCATGCAGGTTACGTAACGTCAAGCTCGCTGATAGTTGTTTCGCGTTGCCTCCGTTTCCGGGACCAACGCACAAATTGCTGCGTCTTCTACACGCCAACCGTGATTTTTCAAACGCGTATTGTACGATTGATTACATCATCCATGAGAACATCTGCGTCCTCATACGCGGGCTCAACCCGTAACGCTAGAATTAAGAGTGCGGAAGCCCAACCGAAGCCGCCTCGAACTATCCGTTCACTTCGGCGGCTTTTGTACAGCTCGCTGGAGCCGCCGGAGTGAGGTCTCTTCTGAGAAAGAAGACGGCTGCGGCGTTCGTACGTTACTGTCGTATTCACCAAAATAGCGTTTACTTGTTTCGAAATTCATACTGTGCTCTATCTGGCCGAGTGTGCCGATACTCATACTGAAGGAGGTACGAGAGGAGATGAGGGCAGCACTTTTAATTGACAACATAGGAGCGTGGTTTATTCAGGTGTGAGAAGCGACATAGTGTTTTTACTGTTTTGGGCATAATAATCATTGCTCTTGTGCATCAAGCTGCCCACTGATTCGAGCTCGCGCTGCGATCCGGTATCCCCTCGAAAATATCGGATAATGGAAAGGTCTGCCCGCAAAGGTCTCGGTCATTGGTTATAATCCCAGACTCGGACAAATGGCAAGTCTCCGTGAAATGTGAAGTTTTCGTTTGAAGAAACGAACGCATGGCAATATTTCACTTCTAAGATTTGCGTTACCGTGCAGATGAATAATAAGCAGGTAGGAGGCAAAAAGCGGCCTTTTTTTTTATATAACACATCGACCAGTTCACGGATTGCTGTGCTGATGTTGTGTATAATGTTTCTTTCTTGCTGATCCGAAGGTCGCGGTATCGAATCCCGGCTGCGGCGGCTGCATTTCGATGGAGGCGAAATGTTGAGGCCCGTGTGCTGTGCGATGTCAGTGCACGTTAAAGAACCCCAGGTGGTCGGAATTTTCGGGGACTTCCACTAGGCCGTCTCTCATAACCAGAGCTGGTTTTGGGACGTTAAACCCCACAAGATCAATTAACAAGATCGATGTGTCTTTCTGCTGCAACCACTCCTACGAAGACGGCCACCGGGTGTTAACGACTCGCCATCTTTGCATTGTCGAGATTGTAAATGGTGCCAAAATTCTATGTACGCGCAGTTTTATAGGCACAAGAATGAAGAGACGCGTTCAATAGTAGCGGCTTGGCATATGTGTGTTAGAAGAAATGCACGTGTGAGCCAGCCTTCGGTGAACTTGGGTAAAGGTGAAATGAAATGCCTAAACAGTTATCTCCAGCGTAGACTCGCACGTCCGTCCGTGTGAATGATAGGTGTCGCTGCCATAGTTGATCATGGGCAGATAGCTTTTGTGTGTCTACTTTCTTTTCCGTCGTCATGCAACCTTTCAGATATTAGACAGCGGTATATATATCACCTTCAGTTCACTTTCAGTTCCCTTCCGTCCGTGTTTGCAACTTTCATAACGTTCCAAATTACTGTTTTCTGTTATTAGGATACTCGGTGATCCCTGTCTGTAGTTATTTAGGAACTATACACAAGAATTCACTGTGTTGCATCCGAACACGGTGCTCGGAGCGAGCGATTAGTGTTATCCTCGTCTATCGGCGTGTACGCATTTGTCGAAAAATCGAACTGCTACGGCGGTAAGCTTTCTCATAGCCGATTTCAAAATCCACTTCAGCGCATTGTACTGCGCTGTAGATCTGGCATTTCGCCGATGGCGCTTCTGTTTGACCGGCCGTTTCCACGTGCCCTGTGCCGGCAGCAACGGTAACTAATGTGGGAGATGGCTTCGCCTCGGCCCGCAGTCAGTCCCGGCCAGTCAGTGGAAGGGCGCCGCATCCAGGAGCTTGTCTAGTCCAGTCCTGGTCGGCCAGTCCAGGTCCGCCGCGCCCAGCGGCGCTTCTAGCCTGGTCCCGGCCCCGGCTTTAGCACGCGCTGTGCGCCACGCTATCACATCGTCGTCGTCTCCTTGAACCTCTTCTCCACGGCCCTCTGGCGGCGATCCCCATCCTGCCCCTCCCTCTGCAGGGAGGGTGGCACTGGCCCGCGGTGGTCTGCGACGATGGGCGGCGTGCGTCCCTGCTGGCGGAGAAACCTTGGAAGCTGGTGCACAGAATGCGGTATAGCGAAGCAAGACAGGTCGCTCAACTCCGAGCATAAGATCTTGCAGGACCCCGCGGTCCTCAACCTCTCAAGGTGTTCCAGGATCCGCGGGTCCTAGACGGAACGCAGGAGCAGGCGCGCGTCCCACCGACCTCACTCTGAAGAGCGCACCAGCAGCTTGCCGGTGGCTGCAGCCGCCAAGTCTCAAGCAAGCTACCGCAGTGGGGCACGCCAGCCACCTCACTTGTAGAGTCCAAGGGAAGCTGCATCGCTGACTTGGTGTTAAAAGCCGCATCATGACGTCGGGGCACCCGCACAGCAACTTCCCACTGACTTCGAGTGAACTCAGTCGTCGCCATCACCATCGTCGTTGGCACACGCCATTCACAGGCGCCGTCACCACCAGCACCATCATCATCTTCGTTGCTGGACGTCCCGCTTCTTTCGATGCACCCGCCCTTGTTTTCCGGGTTGATCCGTTCTCCTCGTTCTTTCCTTTTATGCAGGGCCCATTACTCTTTGAAATTCCACTGGCCTGCTGAAGCGCCACTAGTCCACGTGTAATTCCTCCTTCTGCTCTTCTTTCTAGCCACGTCTATAAACAGCCCTGATAACCGGATAACTCGTTGTCTTCCATTGTTTCACTGTCGGCACCGCGTTGTTCCTTGGGGTCGTTTCTCCTTGTCGTACTCCTCTCCGTCGCCCTCTCCATACTTCGGATCCAATTCGTCCTTTTGTTTGCTTTGCGGCCCGACTTTTCAGCATACCCGTCACTGCCTTCGGACCTCTCGGCCGAAGTTCGCTTCTGCGTCTTGGCATCAGTGGAACCTTTGTCCTTTGCCCATGTGACATCACCGGCCTGCTTCATCACGACGTCGGTCTGTCCGTCGCCCGAACTCATGGCTTTTGCTGCGCGCACTGCGGGAGAGCCAGCGCACGCATTCGCTCGCCGGCTGCCCTCGATGGCTATACCAGCTCGCATGAATGGAGATCACGCAGCCTGGGCAGCGGTGACGTAGAGGCTGCGAAACGGGCGACACGCCTCCTCCCACGAAAACGGTTCACACGGAATGCAGCCGGGGCCCCACGTTGGGCGCCATTGCGGGAGACGGCCGCGTCTCGGCTCGCAGTCACTCCCGGCTAGCCAGTGGAAGGGCGCCGTGTCCAGGAGGGCGTTCAGTCTAGTCCTGGTCGGCCAATCCAGGGCCGCCTCACCTAGCCGCGCTTCAGGCGAGGTCCTAGCCCCCGGCTAGTGCTGCGCGTGCTGCGCGCCACACTATCACATCTTTAGCGTCTCCTTGAATCTATTCTCCACGGCCCTCTAGCGGCAATCCCCATAAGAAATAATCTTTGTTTCCCTTCACTACGTTCGTGTCAATGATCACTTTGTGCATGTACGTGGTTTCAGATAATGGCTCAAACATCTTGTTTTATTAGGTGAAAGGAAACATCATCGGTTAGAACTCCACTGGTCTTTAATTATCGACATACCGAGACATTTACGTGGGACCATCCTGTCATGTTGACATTCCATGAATGGCGTTTGCAGCGCGTTGGAATAAATTATGTCACTTCGATACGCTTACTGAGCCTCGCCCCGCCACGGTGGTCTAGTTGCTGTGGAGATGAAGATACTTAAGCCGAACTTACTGTAGGCTGAGTGAGGTACACAGAAAAAAAAAATTTTAAAAATGTCGCAGTTGTGTCCAAAGTTTGGCAGTTTGTTCACACAAGGTCATTCCGACCAGCAATGTATTTATTGGCGCACGAGATGACGGAATGTGTGGGCTCAGTTCGCCCTCCCCCTCACTATCCCTCAGAAAATTTCGCTGGAAAGCACTTAGTGCCCTCTTAAGTCACTCCCCCGTCCCTTCCGTGCTCCCGTCCCTGTAACTGACGATTCTGAAAAGAAATCGTGTGCCAGCTCTATTCATTAGCAAAAGAAATACGGTGACAAGCCGAGTCCCACGTTCTCAGTGCACGGCTGTGACTCGCACCAAAATTAGGGCTTCACGAAATATATTGCGCCCGACAGTTTTCACCCGAGGATTCCGTTGCACGAAGTATGCGGTGTCAAACGTACGTGACAGTCACCGAAAGACCCGCCGCCCGTATTCGTGGTGCAACCACGCAGCCCAGACACGCAAGACAGAGACACAAAGTCTGGCGCTCATTTTTCACGCCGTGAACACGATCTGCCGGACGACCGTTCAGTGACCCTGGTTGTTTATGTTTAGCGCCGAATTCTCGGGGCTCATAGTGTGTCTTGACGGACGGCGGCCGTGACCTGCCATTTTGTCGCAAGGCCGGCTGCCAATTTTTTTTTCTCCTGGAACTCGCGAGGTGACGTCACGCGCTAGCAGCCACGGACGGACGCACTTTTTGGTCGCCCCGAACGACTGCCCCACCGAGCCCCTTTCCCAGCGCCTCCTTCCCCCATTCTTCATTGGCCCTTCAGCACGTTGAAAGTGGGGCGCTAGCGGCCACGTCTCGACGACAGGGGAATGTTTACGCATCGGACCGAAATACGGCATCGCGCGGGGGAAGCAAAAAGGAAAAGGGAACGTCACATCCCTCGGCGGTGATGAATCAATTCCGGCGCGCAGACTTGAGGCACTTTTGGCTCCAATCACCACTTGAAGCAATGGCAGTAGAAGCAGTATAGCCTTCATTGATTGGGTCGCAAATGCGGTGGCTTCCACGATCAGCTCCGGCAGCTCGCCGCTGCCGGATCTGATCGTGGAGGCAACGCTAATGTTATAGAACTTCACAGTTTTGACGTTAGAGGAAAACTTGGCGCAAGCGTTTGTGGTGCGTTGCGCCGGCCGGGCGACTGCAGAGTACGCAGTGATTATTATTATTATTATTATTATTATTATTATTAGTAGTAGTAGTAGTAGTAGTAGTAGTAGTAGTAGTAGTAGTAGTAGTAGTATGGTTCGGTTAAGAAAAGGGCGTTACTTTCTGCAGCCCATGTCGGGAGCACGGCTAAGCGTCCGGGGTGGTAGGGGATTGAAAGAGATAGGGCGGATAGAAAGACCGTAGTGGAGGGCTCCGGAAATTTTGACCACCTGGGGTTATTTGACGCTCATTACACGGGCCTCTGGCATTTTCGCCTCCATAGAAAAGCAAGGGCGATTGTGCGTGTGTATGTATAAATTTCGTTCTTCTGGAAAACGAACGAGCACGCGGATGTTCACGTGTTACCATGAAACAACCTAAATGAAACACTGTCCTACACGTCAGGATTACTCGGCGTTTATAGCCTTTGGCTAATGAGAATAAAGTCGTGAGTTCGAAACGCCATACGGGGTTTTAATCGAGACTGAACGCCAAAAATGAATGTCGGTATTTCTAGATGAGAATTTGAAACTTGCCGGCTGTCGCTACACCACGCGTTTAAGACACTACTCCCGATATCCACGTCAGCCGAACGACGATCTCGGGAGCAAACTACAATGATTACGTGAATATGCGTTAGCAAGGCTTCCATAGAAGCCTATGGATGACTGTCAAAGATTGTGTCTTTGAAGCCTAACAAGTGATTGGCCGTGTCAAACCATCATGCGCAACATGAAGCACGTCTTGCAATTAAACATTGGTTATGCTTGTTGGGCCACCTCCGTAGATATTTAAATTGGACAAGAGATACAGCCTTGCAGTTTCGAGTGCTCTTCTAAACAACCTGTCCTAGAATCTTGAGAGCCCCGCCACCGCGGTCTAGTGGACACATCCGAAGGTCACGATATTGAATTCCGGCCGCGGCATCTGCATTTCGGTGTAGGCGAAATGTGTATGCCCATGTACTGTGTGACGTCAGTGCATGTTAAGTAACGCCAGGTGGTTGAAATTTCCGAAGCCCTCAACTACGGCGTCTCTCGAAATCAATCAATCAAAATGTTTCGATCTAGCGTTAAGGTACCATGAAGGACGACACGAGAGCGCAACGATACTATCGCCCGATATTTATTGTGTATCGCCACAGTTTATGTATCATGGTATAACAGGAAGTAAATGTTGTGGTAAAGTCATCGTCGCAACACATATTGTTTAACAGGACCATCAAACATAACTACCGTGACAAGGACAGTACCTCTTTCTTTTCCTCCCCGAGTTTCTTCTTTCTTTTATTAGTTCTGTGCAATAAAACTGATGGGAAGCTCACACTACTCTCGATTTTGTTCATTTCGAAAATTTCACTAGTCACCTGATCCAAAATTCTGGAAATCGTTCTTGTCATATTAAAAAGTCTTAAAGATACAGTGTAGCCCCGTCACGGTGGTCTAGTGGTTATGGCACTCGGCTGCAGATCCGAAGGTCGCGGGATCGAATCCCGGCTGCGGCGGCTGCATTTCGATGGAGGCGAAATGTTGAGGCCCGTGTGCTGTGCGATGTCAGTGCACGTTAAAGAGCCCCAGGTGGTCGAAATTTCCGGAGCCCTCCACTACGGCGTCTGTCATAATCAGAGCTGGTTTTGGGACGTTAAACCCCACAAATGAATGAATGAAAGATACAGTGTATCCAATGTGTGGTTAGTTGAATGGACGTTCCCAGTTTGCTTGCATCGATCGTTAGAATGTTTTTCTTAAAATATGGGAAAACGAACTGATTGTTCACTTCTTGTGCTTTACGTGCCAGAAAGACGGTATAACTATGAGGAACGCCTTTGTGCAGGCTCCGGAAAGTTTGGCTACTTAGACATAACGTGGTACTTACTGAAACCGCACAGCACACGGGCATCTTAACTTCCATCGAAAATATTTATTTATTTTATTTATTTATACAGTACTGCTAGCCTCTAGCTGAGGCTGTAAGCAGGAGTGGGAGTAACAGGTACAAAATAAAGTGAACAAATCAAGATACAACAATCGTGTCACTAGAACAAGAAAAAAAGAAAGAAAAGAAAGAACGCTCCAGACGAACAAAATAGAAACCGTATTTATATATGGCCGCCACGGCAGGGATAGCAACGTCAGTCTACTATGTCGCCGAGGTTTGGCGCGAGATATTAAATTAAAAGAAAGCTAGACTTGCAGCGGCAGCCAAATCTAACCCGACAAGTCAGTAAATATATTCACGGTTTCGAACAAACACTTTGCGAGCGTCCAAACTGATTCTGTGCCACCTTTGCGTAACTTGTCTCCCCGAAATCTCTCGAGTGAAATATTAGCATTTAACGAAAACAAGGGGGGTGGCTTTTATTTGTTTCTTTCTTTTTTTTCTTACAAGATGGGCCTTAACGGCGATCTGGCACAAGGCGGTGTTTGTGTGGGCCTTACGGTCCCGTTCTCTTCATTGCGAAGGAATTCCTGAGCTCAGCTCTGACTTCGTTGCGCAATGTCGCGACCCTGCCACGTGCGTCTCTAGATGAGCCCAGCCTAGCATGACCGGAGGCGAACCAACCAACAGTTATTGCGACAGTGTTGGCAAACTTTGTCGCTTGATTACCAGTCGCGTGTACCTTCTAATGACGCCACTAACCCGTTACCACTCCGCTGCTAACTCGGCCAGAATGCACGGCATCATCGCCGCTTTCTTGCCTCTCTCGTTCTACACTGTTTACGCGTTTCCGCATTGTTACTTACGGCATGTCTTGCAGCAGTGCGAGACTTCCTGGCACGGCCGCTATAGCGGGGGGTTCTATTAATACGCGTGCTGTCCTGTTTGCAAACTGGATAAATATTAAGAAGGGGACAACTAGTACACGGTTAAAGTTAAGCGGTACAAGTTAAGCGGCACTGTGCCAACAACTCCCGATCTTCCTTTCGATCGTGCGGGCGTATCAGAACATCTGAATGGAAACGAAGAAGGCCGAATATTAAAAGTCTGTCGCACTACTGGCGTCAATGTTGCATAAATGTTCACCGTACCTCGCCAGCTGTTGTAACTTGCGTCATAGCGCACTTAGGTGTAACATTTCGCATGCGCTGAAGACGGCATACACCGTGAAAGCAACAAGTAAAAAAGCACACATTGTTCTTCAAGGTCCTTAGTATTTAGAAGGAGGCGGCGGTAGGTTCGTGCGTGCACGTCTTGCAAAGCGCAACCTCCATTTACAGGACGCTGGGCTCGCTTTCCACGACCACGGCCATAATCCCTGTTGGGTAATCTCTATTGAGCGTCCACGTGACTTACCTGTTGCCGTAATCCGGCCTAAGCCCCCGTTCAACCATGGAATTTACTAAATAAAACAAATTAACCCCATCCTTACACTTCATCCTAGCAGAAAAATAAATTGAGTCTTAAGGGCATTGTTAGTGCGTCCTGTCAACAAGCAATGCGAACGTTTCGGCCGCATTACACGTTAACGACCTGGTCTTCTAACGTTGCTTCGTCAGGTTACCTAAACCTATGCACCTACTAACCCTCGTGTTTCCAGTTAGTCGTCTTCAGTGCCCAAAGCACAAGATCTCCTGCACATGTCAGCGCCTTACAAGAATATCTTTTACGGCTTGTTTTCTCTGCAGTCCCCGGCGGGCTCCTTGAGGTCGCGTTTATTTCCCGCCTATATAGCTATTCTTCCGTGGCGCTTTCAGTTCCTGAGCCAGCGCGGTGCGCTTGTTTTTACGTCACACAGCCGAGGGAAACAAAGTCTTCCGAGCCGTCTTTATAGAGATGAGAGGAGAGATTACTCCCTACTTCACCAGCTCTCCTCTCAGCGTGTGGCTTCCTCGACCGGGTGGCTCGCGTCGCTTGTGCTGCACTTCGCCGTGTTTTTACCGCAGCCCAGCGAGCGAACCGTAGGGGCTGGATACTCCACCTGCGACGTCTCAATGCCTCTCCTCCCACTTCTTCTCTCCGGCACCCCGAGAACGCCCGTCGCGTCTCTTCCTGTTGCCCACATGGCTCCTTCACCGCTGGCCGCCTTAATGTCCGGGCATAGGGCCAAAAGCAATCCTCGAGGCCGCTCGCCCCACGGCGCTCCATAGATGGCGCTGCACGGTGTGCAATCAAAATCAGAATTAACCGTCGTTCGCTTAAGATTCCGGAGGACTTCGCCTCAAAGGCTGAGTAGGCAGGTTTACGTGGCTCTGAGGACAACAAGAACGTTCTGGTGGGATAGAAGGTGCTCCCGTTTTGCCCGGACTGCGAATGGAGTAGTCATGACGACAGGCAGAACTACTACAGAGTGCGCCGTGTTTGCCTCTTCTTGGTTCGTTTGTACCACACGTTGCTTGCAGTGAACCTTGGAGGAGGAAGAGGAAAAACATTTATTTCATGCGAGGGTTCTCGCTAACTGGGTGGTGTCCTCAGTCCAGGGCTCCACTGGTCTTTGGAGCACGCTGGGCTTGGTCGAGAAGAGCCAGCTGGCTCTCCCGATCCCTGCTAGCAAGCCAGGCCACCCACTGCCGTCTTCGAGGTGTTGTCCACAGAAGGGGAGAATTGATTTCGTGCGGCCGCGATTCGCATTCCCACGTAATGTGGGCGAGAGTGGGACTTCTGGCTATATCATTCAATGAAACGGAAACACTATGTATAAAAAAGTGGCTAATTGGAGTAGAGCATAACCGATGTAGCAGAGCGCATGCAGCACTGGAATATCCAGCCTCACAAGTCATCACTGGGAATTTAAGACAAATACGGCATATGTTTTCAAATGTAAAAGAAGAAGAAGAGGTCTGGGTTTGTCTCCGGTACAACCGCATTTCGGCGTGATCCGAGGCTTCGAGAAGCGCCTCGCAAAGTACCCCAATGCCTAGCGAACGCTTCTCAAGGTTTCACCAAGCTCAGCGTAAAGACGTTCGCTTCGAACCATAGACGGTGGCAGACGCGGCACGCGTGACCTCGGCCTGACGCCATCCCAACCCTTTTCTATACCACACTATGCACAAACGCGTAGCCTTTCGAGACGCTGTGATGATGATTATGATGATGATGATGATGCTCTTTAACGTTTGGCATCTACCCACTTAGGGGGATTAGCCAACACTCAGGCGGATATGAGGTTAATTTACTAAGTTATGCACCGGACAAATTGTTGTTGTTGTTGTTGTGGCCTCTATAGTTGGCACATACCCACGAGGGAGATTGGCCACACTACAAGTAATGATGTAAAGAGCAGGAAAATTAAAAGTCTAAGGCCGAAATCTTAGAAAAAATAAAAAGGAAGGACAAATCGACGCACACCACACTGTCTTTGTCTTCATTTCCTTCTGCTTGAACACGCCTGCCTGCCAGCCGCAGTTTTGCCAGTGCAGTAGTGGGCTGAGGTCATGCGCGCAAGAGAAGAAAGATGCGCGCGTGCGAACGCCGCACATTGGCGGTTGCATAGAAGTGCAGGCACACTCTTGGGGGCCTGAACTAATGGTGATGATAGTTTTGTGATACTCCGGACAAATTCTGTGGCATAGCATTTTCTTCGCATTTAAAATACGCGGTGCTCCCAAGTAAACCACCAGCTGGTTGGGTGGTGTTGGGTTATACGGCAGCTATAGCGGGCACCCTCTTCCTCTTTTTCACTTCTATAGTTGCCAATTCTAAGCACTTAACCGAAAAACATTTCATCTCCCCGTCGCCTCTGTTGCTGAATGGTGCATCAGCGTTGCTACAACATTGCGCACAATCTTCGGAGGCCGTGTTCTACAAGCTATGTTGGCATAACCCAGTTAAAAATTATTTGCGCCACATCGGTAGTTCATTTTTTCCACATTTGTTGTTGACAGGCCGTAAACGCAGGCAGCGGTAATGTTTTAGGAGGCCCGCACGTCAAGGGATTCTAATTCACTATTAACTCTAAATAAACGTAAATCCTGAAATATGCCGACTTTGATGTATGAAAGAGTGGACACACGCTAAGAGGTGCTAAGGAGAGAGCGGGTAAAAGGGTCGCTCTGGTCTTCAATAACCTGGCAGATTCCTCCGCGAGCCGTATTTGAATCGGCTGTCCCGACTCTCAGATGCAAATGAAAAGTACCACATAGCTACAAACAAAGACACCGAGTGTAACGACTACCACCTGTTCTACTTCCAATCGTTTGTCATGCTACATCACGCTTTCTTGGAGAGGAAGTAGATGAAAGATGAATAAGCACGCTTAGCGCGTTTTTTTTTTTTTTTACAAACTGTCTTGATTACGGATTATTAAAGCGTGGCAGCCATAACGAGTCATAAAATAGGGAAACACTGTGATAGGCTGGTGCCTGTAGCATTCTTTTTGCTTCGTCTAATGCCTGAACTCGATGATTGTAGTGAAGGGCTGCCAGTATGTATGCATGAATACATATCAAGCAGCGGTTCTGCGCTAAGAGTGGTTTTCTCTAAATTATGGTTGAAATAGTTCTTTTAAATATTTTTCGGAGTCTATAGTTATTGTTTTTGTTTTTATTGTCCGATAACAAACTTCTTTAATGTGTTACACGCTGCTACTTTCTTTGTTGCCCGTTCTGTTGTTTAGTGTCGGTAAAGGACGTGATCAGTTGCTTTTGCTCAAAGCAGAGTTAAGCTGAAACTTTGCACATCAGAATTGTAAGACTGGTGTTGCTCATTACGTCATCCTTACTCAATGTTTACTATAACTTGCTATCCTTTTTCAACAATGCATGTTTTCCAGACACTCCTTTTTCCCACGTTTTTCTGTATATTCCTGTGGTGTGTCGCGGTTCGAACAGGACAGAAATTGGACGCAGATGGTAGAACAACGTCTAAATCCACTGAACGGAAAGACAGAGGAACAACGACATTTACAAAGGGTACGGGCTTCCGGCCACTTATCTGGTATAGCTGTCATCGTTGCTAGAACTAGTAAGGCTCTCTAAGGTTCTCTTTCACATGTGCCTTGTTTCCGGGTATAGCATTTGTTTCAAACTTTATAGTTGCGTTTTGACTTGGCGTTTCTTTTGCGAGTGTGCACGTGAGGTAGAATAAAAGGCAGCATGGATGGAAAGAACGCCAGTCTTGTTAATACACTGTGTGCTGTTTTTAGTGCTAAGGTGGGCATTTGCAAACACAATACTGAGGATTGCAAAGCCAAATACAAAAATGAAAAAAAAAATATTAATATAACCTACGAAGGTCGGCTTAGAGCAGAAATCACAGTAAAGTTTAGGCAATAGCTATCTGGATCCAGTACATCGAACCGTCCTAGCAGCATCTTTTCGTAAGAAAGAATGACCAACGTCGCGTCCTGTAACTATTAGTGCAACAGGAATGGAATCGAAACTTTCCTATCCTTATATTTACACAGTGCTACACTCGCATATGGTTGCTCCACACCACTTTCTAAGGTTCGCGAAATCGCCAATAATGGCCTTTGCAACAGATTGCACAAGTAGGTGCCGGCGTGGCATTGTGTACCGTTTCATCCAACAATCCTTGCACCTTTGCGTCCGGTGCTCGGCGGTGCGGGCTGCCGTACACACCATAAATTTTGTGCCTTAGCCAAACGTCGTTACAACGTGTTTGTGAACATCATAGCACAGTGCTGTCCAAGCCGTACTTAACAGAAAAGGTGCACTGTAAGGCAGCAGCGAAAAACCCGGAAGTGTGCACACAGTCTTCATCCTATGATCTAGTCCTGTATGGTTGCAGCAGCCGACGTCCGGCCCACGCCGGTGTGTCGTCTGCTCACTCGCCCTGGCTGGAGCAGACGACATGTGTGTGTTCCGTGCCTGGGTGAACTTGGTGAGCGGCTGCCAGCGGCGCGTTGGTTGAAGAGGCGCTTTTTTTGGACCACGAGGCCCATTTGTGTGGGGCAGAGAGGGGGGGCTAAAATAGCTGCTCTGGCGCTGCGGCCGCGGCTTGGCTACCTGCAGGAGCCCCCTTCTCGTGTGACAGGGGCCGCCATCTTGGGACTGCCTTTTGTCCCTGGCGGTGGCTGGCCATCGTCAGCCGGTGAAGAGGGGGTAGTAGATAGATCCTTGTGACGTCAGTATTCCGCGTCTTCGTAAAGTGTATTGCTCGAACGACCTGGGTTGAATGCACGTGGTGGTTCAAGTTCGAACGGCCCGCTATGCCTTTCATGTTTCATTGACTGAAGCTGAATTAATGGTCAAATATTACACCGGAATGGTCCCCTGGCCATGTGGGCGCGTCTCTCCAGAATCTCGTATGATGGATTACTTAGATTGTTTTAATATATATATATATATATATATATATATATATATATATATATATATATATATATATATATATATATATATATATATCAAACCAACCTCTATATATATATATATATATCAGTGTGCATGACTTGAGCCATGGAAATGGTTGACAGTGGCAATCATAAAGGTTTAGTTTCATGGTCTGCTTAAAATCTTTGGCTTCGCATTAGATTTCACATCTTATTGCTTCAACTCACACAAGTGGATGGTTCATTATGGAATTTTCAAAGCTGCTGCGCCATCGACATCCATCTTTGTACTATGCCAAATGCGGGCGTTCGAAACGAGGTAGCAAACAAATTGTTATGCAAAGTGGAGATGCAGTGGAAATGACACGCTAACGCTATTGTCATCTAACCTATCCGAATTAAAGCACTTAATCAAGGAGGTTTAATAAAATTAATTTACTGTGTTTCACTTCCCAAACCCGCGATGTGCTTAAATCAAGAATGTTTCTATAATCTGTCTTGGAATACCGGGTAACTTTTGCGAGAGTTCTACTTGTGTAATGTTAAGAGCCTGACCGTTCATAGAATCATTTCTATCAATACTGAAAACAAAGGTCATGCACAGATAGATAGATAGATAGATAGATAGATAGATAGATAGATAGATAGATAGATAGATAGATAGATAGATAGATAGATAGATAGATAGATAGATAGATAGATAGATAGCAGGCTTTCTTCTTAACCACGCTGTGCCCACGAGTCCGTTGCTTTTATTCTGCCCTCTCTTGTAAAGCGTGCTCTCTCTGTTAGGCATTCCTGTATAGAGGCAAAGCAAACACGCTTACGAAAGGCATCATGCATTTCTTCAAGGGAACCCATTGTCCAGTAGATAAGTGGAAGGTATTATTATTATTATTATTATTATTATTATTATTATTATTATTATTATTATTATTATTATTATTATTATTATTATTATTATTATTATTATTAGCCACGTCCACGGCAGCCCAAAGGCCTCTGCCAGATATCTTCATTTAACCTTGCCCTGTGCTCACTGTGACTGCATTATCATCGCGAACTCCTTGGTCTCGTCTGCCCCCTTAACTTTCTGCCGCTCCCTATCGTGCTTGCCTTGTTCGAATGAAATAAAGTACACAACACAAGAGGCGTATTCTAAAGTGCAACCACTTCTACCCCACTTATCAAGGTTTCGTGGACGCCGGGGAAAAAAAAAACAAGAGTCGCGGTGAGGGCAACCTGCGAGCTATTACGCATTCTCACTCTTCAAGCTGTACATCTACGCAGTAGAACAACAAACCGTACCGGGACCTCCTCGTCGTGACAAATATGTGTGATAATGATCGCTCTTGCTTTAATCGAGCATCTCGCCTTCTCATCCCAGCCCTCTCATGCCCATTTGGCAACAAAGCACTCAGCCATTCCTATCGAGATTCCGCGGATGTCGGGGCAGAACACGGGGCTTCAGCCGGACTCACCAGTAAAGTTAGTCGAGGCCGATCCTCTAACCAGGCGTTTCTCAGCTTTGCAGCACTTTCACGCGTTTGCTTCGGCCACTCGGGTATGGCATTCCTTGTCCGTCTCGGCAGTGCGCCAGTCACACTAGTACGTTCTTCGAGATTGCAACCGCTTTTGGCGTTGTTCGCATCGAATGTGCTGTCGCACAGCGCTGCGTTGCATTTAGAAGCCAAGCCGTCTCCTATTCTTTTCTCCCTTTACTTTAAATCTTTCAGCGTAAAAGAAAGTAAAACGGAACAACTATGACGCGAAACGGAACCAGAAACCCCATTTTTAGTAGCAACCATGAACTTGCTGCACAACCATCCTCGGCTTTGCGCATAATTCCGGCGCATTTGGGCAAAGCTTGCGGGGAACACAGTCACTAAGCTTTCGAAACTCGGCGTCTCGCAACTCAGTTCGCGCAATTTTCCCCTCAAGCTTCACAAATGCGACTTTCGAATACATAGGCAGCCTATATTCTCATGTTCACATTTAAATAAAAAAAAAACGACAACGAACTTCCAAGCGGGAACGCATTTGCAGTCAACATCCGTGCAAGCTGTGGCGTACTCGTTATACAAAAAGAAAACCGTTGTGAATCGAATCATCATAGAGTTTCATACTATTATAATAGTAAGAAACTCTATGGGATCAATTCACTCGAGCAAGCATCACATCCTTGCACATTGCAGTAATTACACCAGAGCAGCATTTTCCTAGCTTCTTACTACAGTCGAAGTGAAACAGCATATGCCGCGTCGAGGGAGAAGAGGCGCAGGAGAAGGTGCACTACGTCCGAGAAAAGTAAATTAATATTTACGTTCGCATCTTTCCACAAACAGACTTAACGCAAGAAGCCATTTTAACGAAGAAAGACGCTTCGCGTTTGCGTTAGGTAATAGTAAACAAATATTTTCGGGTGACTTGTGATGTGGGGTTCAACACCTGAATAGAATACATTGATAATTGTTCCTCTGGCTAGCTGGACGGGTTTGTATATTCACACCACCGTAAACACTGTGTTCCTGAAGAGGCCTGCCCTTTCCGAGTTCTGTTTCACTCATCGCTACGCCCACCGCATCTCGTACTTCACCAGTTCCGTACTAGCTGTACAAAGTTGAAGGCACGCTCAAAGTGTTATTTGTTTCATATATATTTTTCGCGTTTATATAAACTTCTGCGCTCGTGCTATTAGATCGCCGCGATTGACACAATGGGCACCAAGGTACTATTAAGGTGCTGAGCAACAGCCTTTCAGCTTGGTCATTGAATGAATGAATGAATGAATGAATGAATGAATGAATGAATGAATGAATGAATGAATGAATGAATGATCATAACAAACCTAGAAATGCAAATACGGCAATTATACACTTGTTTATAGGGTGCTCCTTTTATTAACTCAGTTCTGAAGCATTGGCGACGCTCGTTTCTGTAGCAGGATAATAAAAAACAAGTGCTGGTGCTTTACTAAAGTTCGACCGAAATCTTAAATTTGTTTAATTTTTCCTCCGTGGCCTTTTTTACAGTGACTGTCCTAGAACTATTTCTTCTTTCTTTAATATATCGTATTGCTGTTCTTCTAACTTTTCTTTTGTTCCATTTTTGTATCTGGACAATGATCCAATAGAGGCATCATTCTCCAGATACGTGACATCAATTCTACCAGAAACAATTCGACGCATTAAGTGGAAACACGTCCTCCTAAGTATTGAACTTCTTTTTTTTAGCAAACAGTCGATAGGCCTTCCGTCTTTTTTCTTTGTATGTCCTCAAAAACTAATTTCAATTTAGAACAGTCGGGTCAAGGTCGGCGTCGCCGTTCCCAAGGCCTTCTTCGGTGCAGACAGCAAGATTAATCTTTCCTGCTTAATATTGCTTCCCCGGAAGTAATCTGCATAATTATTCGCTTACATCAGCCTAATGAATGCGGATGAATGAACTATTACCGTGCTCCGAACTTCCCCTTACTCCGCTCTCTCGCACGATGGTTCGAATTTCACTGTACTGAATTCCTAGCCGCCCTCTTTAATTTACTTATAGGACATTTTAATTATAGACATTCCCGTAGGCCGTAAGTTGCTCGTGCACTTGGCATGCTTTAAAGCTGGAAAGGTTAATGACGCTGTTTCTTTCACGACTGTTTGAAAACGAAGTAATGTAAATCAAAGATTGGAAGCGAGCCCTTGAAGTTAATCGTAACGGATCTTGGACTCACTGCTTCTTGCACTTTCTTGGGGTAGTCTGTAAATTGCATAAATCGGATTATTCCTGCAACATTACATCGGTTTCCTTGTTTCGTAAGTGCACGCAACTGTAGGTGCTTAAATTTGCCTCCACAACTTGATCTATACGCGATATAGCGAGCTAACAAGTATTCTTTCAGCTATACGTTAATCAGGCGAAACAGAAGTACACCCCAATGCAAATCCTTGGTATCACCTCACGCCGAGTCGTACTAAAAGGTAAAAAAAAAAAAGAACGAAACATTTTCTGCCAACGCGCTGTTACAGTTGAGGCCTCTGCAAGAAGTGATTGTCACTTCGTCGCTTCCTAATTGGCACCCAACAGACATTATGAATGGTTTTATTTTCTTATACACATTACGCTCAACATAATGTCGTTCGGAGTGGCAAAGCTCGGCTGACTGAACGATGCGAGGAGTCTTTCCCGCCACCGACGACTGCGCGTGCGGTAATAGAGGTGCCTCCAAGATGAAATACCCCGCCCATTCTGAGACCTCGTGCGCGTGCTTTTTTCGGAGAGATTGACTAGGGTGTCGCGGAGATTGAACGCGGGAACCCACGGCCGACGACGGGACCTTGTCTTAGCGCCACGGGACGGCAAACTTTCCCGACGTGGGCCCGCGCTCCCGGTGTACGGCGTGTGGCAACGCGGCATGCAAGAACCTCTAGGGATGCTTTCGTCCTCTCCTGGGCTTCTCATCCGCGCAGCTGCGGCGGGATGCACCTACCTCAAGATCTGGAATGGGCTGGCTCTTTTCTCTCTCTCTCTCACTCTCTCTCACAATCAAGAGAAAGAGAGAGAGATACGCTAGCGCACATTGCATGGGCGCGCATTGTTCTCTGCCGTGGCCTGATTTAAACAGTCCCCCAAGATCTACTTCTTGACTTAGACCCTTCCCTACCTCTTCTTTTGTTCCTTACTTTCTCTCTTCCTCCTTCTCTTCGCCTGGCATGCTTGCGAAGCTCTGTTTCTGTCGCGCTCCCTGGGACGCAGGTGGACCAAGAGGTCGCACGTACCCCAAGGAACCTAGAACTTCTCTTTTGAGAACGTACGTTGGCGCTAATGCGAATTTAAGCACGCTGCCTAATTTGCGCTTTGCACTCGGTCGGGGCATGCAAGGAGCGTACAGTGTGCGTGTTGTGTTAATTAACGGGCTCAGAGCTGTTACCATTCTTACCGCGCTCTTTTAGCAGGAGGCCGGCACGACCTTACCTCTTGCCGTGTGTTGGTCGTGTTTTCGAATATCGATGCTTCTGGTCTTGGTGGTCGTCTGAGGACAGTATTAATTATCAAGCGGGTGGCAGGTGGAGGGAAGTGTAGCGTTTTGGCTACTATTCCATCCCAGTGAAGGTGAAGCTCGGAATGGTAGATCCGCGCGGTCTTTAGCCCGATGAATGGTTCTCATTGATTTGGGTAGACTTGTAATGGATTAGTAGGGAGGGGGGGGCTGGTTCATGAAGTTTAGTGAGTTCTATTGGCCCAGTGCAAGCTAACATACAACTCGCAAAGACTACGCGCCAGCATATGACGTTGACATTGGTATATCGACGCCGCTGGCACTGTCAAGGCCAAATCAAGCGGCTGTGTCGGCCAAGTCATGTAGTCAATTCCGAATCTAATACAATGACTTCCGACCCACAGAAAGACTACGCCATGTCATGTCTCAACTGCCCGATGGTAACTTTCTCAGGTGCCTGGAACAGGTCCGTGCAGGTATGCGTGTAGTCAATGGCACTAAAGTAAGAGTTTAGTTTAAAGAGTTCTACGTCACGAACGAGAGGCGCTTTCATCAAGTTATGCTTTAGAACAAGCCTGACATCTTCGATTCTTTAACGTACCGAAGGAAGAATAAAGAGTATTGCGTCAGTCTGTTGAGCATCTAAGCAGCAGCAACACAATAGGGTTCCTGGTCAAATGCACAACATTCACACTAGCTGTGAACTCCTAGACCAAGAATTCACTCTTGTTTTAGGGGCGAAGCTCCTTAAAGCGGCACCCGTTCGTCCCTCGTCGTAGTCGTAGTGCGTAACCAGTCTTACGCTTTGACCTCCAAGGTGGTGCCGGTGGGAGATTTCTCCTGTGCGTTGTTGAACAATAAAAAATTCGCAGCGTGCGCGTTAACTAAATGCCGAATTCTTCTGTCTCTCATTCCCCATTAGCAGCCATTGGCAAGTTCCAGTAGGAAACGTTAGTAGAAGTAGAAGTGTAAGTGTTAGCTAAAAGCCGACTTCTTCTGTCTCTCATTCCCATTAGCAGCCATTGTTTACCTCCAAGGTAGTGCCCGGTGAGATTTCTCCTGTGCGTGATTAAACAATAAAAATTTTGTTCAAAACGCCGTTGATTGATGAAATAAACCAACGAAAGACGCCAGATGTTTTCTAAAAGCAAAACGAAAAGACGCCAGATGTTTCTAAAGCAAAACGAAAAGACGCCAGCTGCTTAACGAAAGACGCCAGGTGTTTTCTAAAGCAATGGTTTTATATTCAAAACCATATCGCGATACAGGTTTGTCAATCGTTTCACGTCAATTTTAACGGGCGAATTAACGGAAGAAATTTCACGGTTTAACCGATGATTACTTCCAGGAGCTTCGCCCAATCTCATCATCATTCACCTCGTGGATCTGCCGTCAATTTTTTTTTCTTTTTTCTTCTTTTTTCTTTGCTGGGTTAGTCACTGAGTCAAGTGAGACAATGTTAAATATACCTGTACAATACCATATTCGTAGCGATCGCACACATGCATAAATAAAATGAATGAATGAATGAATGAATGAGCAGGCTAGTTAAGTGGCGACATGGTAGCCCTTGTTGACGCAGACTATTATAGCGACTATTTGTGCCGAAGCCCCCTCCCCCACTTTTCTTTATACGCCCCCACTTTTTTTTTCTTATGCGCCTTTTATTAACGCGTTAAATGTACTTAAACTGTTAAAGTTAGCTGAACTCCCTACTACAGAACATTATTATTCCTTTACGGCATTAAATTGAAAGTCACGGCTCCTATAGACTGCTAATTAAAATTTCTTCCGCACAACCTCACGCAAAAATAAACACGGCTTCTACGAGCGCTTGAATCCTTTAGAAGCGTTTTCGCAACTTCTTCAAGAGGCTGTTTCCGCAAACGCCGCAGAAGATCCCACTCCACCCTCCATGACGTATCACGCATACACTTGCTATGCGGTCAAGCGTGGTTGTTTTCCGCGCTAACGGCAGATACGCCGCGCACACGGGGCTATACGGAGGACCCTAGGCTTTTCACCAAGATACCTCCTCTTTCTCCCTCTAACCACTCGGGAGGGTTTATTTTGAAAACAAGTGAGGCAGGAGGACTCAGAGACGTGCCGAAAAGCGGATGAACCGTGCGCACGCGAATAGGGTAGAACGAAGAGAAAGAGAGAGAGTGGAACCAGTGCGTGGAGAGATGAGGTCCACGATAGTCCATCGCGGTTCCTATATACATAGACGAAGATGGAGCAGCAGGCGCACCTACAACCCCCGCAGTCTTCAACTTAGTAAGTGTTGTGTAAGGGAGAGAAGTCCTGTGAGTGGTTTACGCGATGTCATAAGGCACTAGTGGCCTTAACGGCTTTAGTTGATGCCGCGGTGGTGTAGTGGTTACGGTACTCGGCTGCCACCCAAAATACGCGGGTTCGATCCCGGCCGCGGCGGTCGCATTTTCGATGGAGGCGAAAATGCCAGAGGCCCGTGTACTGTGCGTTGTCAGTGCACGTTAAAGAACCCCAGGTGGTCTAAATTTCCGGAGCCCTCCACTACGGCCTTCTCTCCTCTCTATCTCTTTCACTCCCTTTCCCCCACCCCCACGGACGCTTAGCCGTGCTCCCTACATGGGCTGCAGAAATTAGCGTCCTTTCCTAACCGAACCACAATCAATCAATCAAAATTGATCTGCGGTAATACGGGGCTTCACTCGTTATTCCGCTGCGGCCTTGTTTGACACCGACTAAAAGTTCAATGAGTTAGTGACGCAGTACAACTTGTTGCTAGGCTAGTTGGCAAGATAATTCAACAGGATATTACGAGCTCGAACGCGCACGAACGCACGCACACAAACACATACACACGTTATTTACACCTGGAGTGTCATTCGGAGTGTCAAGTATTTGCACAAATGAGTTTACATCAGTGGGCTCACATCCTTGCCATTTAAGTCGAGTATAACGAGAATAAAGTCGCGTGCGACTCATACTCGCTTTGTATACTAGGGTATGAGTGACACGTGATTGGATGTGAACCGCTTTAGGCTATGCCAAATTGCACTGATGTTCGACTGGCTCAAGGTTCCGGCTTCGAACCCCTACGTCTCGGGGTTCGACTGCCAATATACTGGCTTTCATTTTTGCATCTGTTAAGTGATAGCTGAGCACTAGTTAGTGGAAATGTTCTTTTTGGGGGGAAGTTACGTTTTTAAGCGGTCCTTTGAAAAATCCAGGCAAACCCGGCCAGCAACTTCTTGCAGTCTAGTTATATTATGTCAAAGTTGACTTATACCCCTGACACACGGGCACGCTAAAGTACTTTAGGAAATGGGACATCTACCGGAAAGGCGTTCATGCCCAGTGACACACGACAAAGGAGTATCTCCTTCCCGGTAAAGTTCCTTTGCAGAAAGGTAGATCGGCGAACTACTTTTCGAGCGTAAAGGGCGTACTCTCGCCGACAGCGAACACGGCCAGCAAACGAGATAGTACTTTTCACAAAATTACAACACCCCGCAAGTATTTTCTTGCCTTGCGTATAGGCTTTAACTTTTAGCCGTAATGAGATTTGTCGGGCCGCAAAGATTTATTTTTGCCGCATTCTCGAACGCTCACATCGCCGCCATCCGGGATTCCGGCAGTGTCATTTCCTTCTTTGTCGTGGCAGGGATTGCGCGTGAAACGAATAATCAATATTATTAGCCATCAGCAATAAAAACGATGTTTTTACGTTCCGCAATCGCTAAAGGTAATTAAATGCGGAACATTATAAAAGTGTTCACTATCTTGCTGCTTTAACAAGCAGTGCCATTTTCTTGCGGCGTTCGTCTTAGGAACCACCTAAGGAAGTTCACGTGCTGCCGTGTGTCATCGACACAACTACTTTCTGCAGAGGGTCCTTGAAAGTAGAAAAAGGAGTTCACTACAAAGGACTTTACTTTTGCCCGTCTGTCAGGGTTATTACTGGTGTAAGCCACGATATCAACACCTGATTCATGGTAATTTCAATGAATTTATCAGTCAAATAGTTTGACCAATATACCGCAGTAGACTTCAGTGTTGCGCTATTGAGCCCTAGGTTCCGGGTTGGTTCTATTCTGGCTGTGGCAACCGCATTTCCATCGCAGTGAAGTGCAATAAACGCTTGTCCACCCCTATATATCTTTAGGTTTTGGTTAGCTAGCCCCTGCACCCCCCTCCCCCTTTCCATGGACAATGTTATTGCTGATAACGTCATTCATTCATTTGTTGGTTTGTTTCTTTCTTTCTTTTCTTTCTGTACGAGAACAGAAAATGGAGCATGCAAAACCAGATATTTTCTTCAATTATAAATATCTCGGAAGCGGACACAAAAATGTGTCTAATGATTCTAACGCTCATTAAAATGCTGTCGCTGTGTTCCAGCATCGAATCCGCTGCCTCGTCACTAGCGGCTCATCAGCTTGAATAAAAATGGTAACGCACCTGAAGGACTAGACACTGAAGAACACAGCGAACACGGAGCACGCGCTACTCTCAGCCTTTTAGTTTCACTAAGTTCCATTCAAGCTGTCGGTCAGCTTTGCCGTCAATCTTCCATCACTGCTCGAGACGTCGGTCATAAATTACAGGCGAAATCGATACGGTTTGTTTCAACTTCGAAATGATTAACTACGAGGCACGGTTCTGCCGTCGGACAGATCTAACGAACGAGGCCCATGCAAGTGCTCGCCGGCCGCTCGCTGCGGTTTGCTTACTGTTGAATTTCGAACGAGTCTGTTCGAGCGGTTTGCTAAACGAGGGATCCATCTGGTCGGACCTTTCCGTCTTCCACGTTTACACAATGAGTCGGATTGGCTTCTTCTTTTTCTTTCTCCAAATATTGTTCTTTCTCCGTGCTTATTGGCGTTAGTAGTTGCTTTGTGTTTGCTTGTCACTCGAGTCCCACATCTAGTCATGTATACGCCGCGAGCCAGTGGGGCCGGGGCACTTGCAAAAGAGCTATAAACATCCGGAGCGCTATGTGTTTATGCGATAGTGTTAAGAGCTCGCGTCGCAAATAATAATAATAATAATAATAATAATAATAATAATAATAATAATCGGCGTCCGAAAAAGGTCATCCCGAATCACATCGACCACGCGGGTCCTCGGCCGTGGCGCAGATGCTTTAGAGAAAAAAGTTCAATTTCTCAATGTAAAATTCGTCAGAAAAACTAAACTATTTAACCCCAAACTACACACAACATAGCTCGGGTTGTAACGTACGAAAAACACTTGTTTCTATTACGGGGCAGCTCAAACGCAAACCCCCTTTTCCTGCACTTATACCAGCAGCGACGCGCCCGGGCAAGCGCCCTTTCATGGAGGAGACACTGACTTGGGCGGGTTACTTGCGCAAGCATCATCCAGACGGCGCCCGTGTGCTGTCGCGTTCCACTCTTAAAGGCGAAGCTTAAGGGTCTTCCAATTTTCTTTTCTTTCTAGCTCTGGTCCCCACGTGGGAGTGGCCCGCGGCGCTTCTCTAAGGGCGGCGCTTCTCAGGACCTGATTAAAAGTTCTTTGTCTGTCTGTCTAGCTCTTTTGCAACTTTACCACAGAACAAGTTCATCTCAAACCGCGGCACGAATGTCATCATGTTCAGTGTTCGACTTGCCTGACAAACAATTAAAGTACGCGCATCTTCGTGACTTTCCACATGCCGTGTCTAGCTGGGCACTGCTGCGCTAATACGTTGGAACAAATTTATAATTTTAATTTAATCACTGCAGCAGTGATACGCCGTGTAAGCAGCAAGTGCGAAAAAAGAGGAAGGATTGTGATGAAGAAGCATAAAAGAGGAACGCGATTCTGCGTTATTATTTTTTTTTTCATTTGTACCACGCGTATTCCAGCGTTCTAAAATAAAGAGCGTGTTTCACAGCACTGAAAGTTTCTTTGCAAGATCGCTGATCAATGATGTTCTGTGCCATCATCGATCCATGCAATCGGTGGTTGTCCGGAGTGGAAGTTTTCGGACGTAAGACCCCACAAATTAACAAATCAGGTTAGAATTGTAGGTCTGTAGAGTAGTTGCCGTGCCTCTGATTGGCAGGTCATGACGGGGACGCTGCAAGCAGTTCGTGAGAATTTTGACTGTCCCCCTGGCCACGAGTAGTCTGCGCCTTCACTTAAAGATATCTCTCTCTCATTAATTAATTAAACACTAAGCGGGATTTATGAATGAATGAATAATTCCCGGCTTACGATTACTTGAAGGTAAATTTATTAAAAAGCTGTCGCTCAGACAGCGTCATCACATCTCGGCATTCCAAGCATTGTAAAAATGTGTGCACTGTATTCGAATCTATGCGGTATTCGCCGTCGTTTCTCTGTTGCTTCGAGCCACGCCACTCCAGCGCAGAACAATGGCTGAGTTCGCGCCCTTCATTCCAAAAATGGCACCTGGTAACAGACAAAAGAATAAACGTGAATTGAACAAAACAAAAATGTAGCAGAGGGACCGGGCCGGCAACGCGATGTTTACCTTCGGACGTCCGGCTCAGCATGCCCCTGTCTCGCCACGGTCTCGCTTCTATTCGCTCATTTTTAAACACAAGACACGGAAACCTGGTTTCAAACACTTCCGCTGACGTTCGCTTTGTGCTCCCCCACCTCCGCCACCACGAGCTCTTTTTCTTTTTCTTTACACGTCGTTAGCTATACGCTGAGCGGTGGGCGTTGCACAATCGCTCATGTGATCACTCTTTTCTGCCTATCATTTTTCTACATACGCACAGTTTTGCCAGTTTTGCTCCCGACTACTGGCTTCGCAACTTGGCAGCTTCCAAAAGCAGGATAATTCAGAACGGCCTCCAGCAATACTTTTTTCTTTTTTTCGCACATTTAGAGCGCGCACACTGGTTCAGCTAAGGTTCGTGCCCTGAGGAGAAGCCAGTGAGCTCACAACAGTGCTCGCGAGGGAAAGGAAAGGGTACGCGCCGGCTTTTTTATATGTGGAGCAACGTCTCGGCGCACTTCCGAATACCCCCCCCCCCCCTTTTTTTTTTTCTTTCTTTGTTTTTCCTTTTCTCCTTGACTCGTTGTCTAGGCAGCAGTCGAGATCACTCAATTTTCTCTTCAATCCTTCAAGCTTTCCCTGAAGCGGCTTCTCCAATCTCTTCTTCTTTCCCTCTTTCCTTCTCTACCATTATTTCTTTCTTTCCTCATGCTCTGTCGCTGAACTTATTTTCCCGTTTTCCAGTTTATCCCTTGTCTTCTTATTTTCGTGCATATACAGCACTTTTTTTTTTTTTTTGCTCCTCCACCATTTAGTATCCGCTGATTTCGCTTTTTCTTTTGTTCTATTTTATCTCCCTTACGAAAAGGTCGTTTCTTTGCAGCAATTGCACTGTGTTCCTTCACCATACCATGCTTCTTTCTTTCTTTCTTTCTTTCTTTCTTTCTTTCTTTCTTTCTTTCTTTCTTTCTTTCTTTCTTTCTTTCTTTCTTTCTTCCTTTCCTCTAGAGTGGTGGGCTGAAAGAGAGGAAAGGGTCGGGTGTGATCGTCCTTGAGGCTCTGACCTTGAGTCACATCCGAGGCTTAGGCGAAGACTAAGGGCTCGGCGGGTTCGCGACGACGACTTGCAAAGGGAGACAAGAAAGGGTTTCGTGGCGCTGCGTAATCCGTATGGGACGGAGCGGCATACTAAGAGAAGGCAGTGCGTTGATTGGGATACGGACCGTAACAACAACAACAAAAAATGTAGCGTAAAAGTAGAGCGGGACGGCGTTTGTGCGAACGGAGCCCCGGGGTCTTGGATGAGCAAAGAAGCAGAGAAAGTCCTCGGCCTCCAAGGGTCCGACCCCTGTTGCTTCACTATCGTTGATAGCGCGCCCCACATTCGTACCCGACCGGTGCTTAATGAAGGACGAACGAAAATAACCAACTGGGCGGCTCCCTTTGTGTCGCCAGCGCCGACGGAGTACAATGTGGGTTCAGCTATTGTTAAGCGGCCTAAAGGCTTAATGCGACAAGATTTTGGGGCCGAATTTTAAATTTGAATTTATTTGTTTTCTTTATATGCATATGCTGCAGCTCCGTTTGGGTCTCTGTCAGGGTTGAAATGAGTGTCCAGTTAGAATAAATTATATAAAACAAATGTATCATCGCAGTTCCGCCGACACACGCGTGGAATAGAGACAGCAGATAATGTGGATATAAAGCGCTTTCAAAGTGGGCGGTAAAGTATGGAAGATAGCGTCGATATAATGGCCTGTCCTTGACATTCGCCTTTGCGATTAAGAGGTTATGGAATAATGTCAACAAGGAACTGTCGTGATTATGTGTGTGAGCGAATATATCCCGGAGGTTACGTTGGTCAAGGCATATCCCACTAATACTACACATACATATTATACTAACTACTACTGCTTAAGTTGTCGCTGGTCAACTTCTTTTCTTTTTTTTACCGAAATGGCAATATGTGTGGTAAAGTTAAGTCGTATCTGTGCTAAAGGAAATTAATACTTGTGTAAACGTAACGACAATCGTTGCTCAAATTATGATGTCAGCGATACCACTGCGCTGTACTTCGCCTAGTAAATTTATACTTTTCGTATTTAATGTCCCTTATCTTTTTTAAAAATTGTAGTACACAGTCCTGAAAAAAAAAAATCGCACTACCTCAAGCTTCGGCCTCGCCATAAAATTCCTTTGTAGCTGTGTTCTTCGAAACTGAGGCAAATGGAAATTTATGTGGTTCCTATACTATATTTACAGCCGCCGCTGTCAACGTAGGGAAATGACACCACGTCATTTGTACGTTATCCGATACGCCCCTTTCCAAATCGAGCTCCTCGGATTGCGCAAATTCAGCGCAACCTTTTCGGTCGCAGATATATATTATATGCTCTTTAAGTCGAGGTCGACTCACAAATCACGCCTGTCGTCAGACGCGTCGGCTCCCCGTTACTGTGACTGTTTATTTGTCCGGTGCTTCTCGACTGCTTGCTACATACATGGTTCGCGGATAAAAAATGACAGTCCATTTATACCGTTAGCTAAAGCTAAGAAGAGCACCGGCGAAAACCTGTGCCCTCGTTAAATACTCAACAAATTGCTTTGACAGTCTCAGCAAGTTTTGTCGTTTTTTTTTTCATGTTAAATTCATATTTACGCACTTTATCACTTTGTCACACTTTAATCATTCTTTAGTTAGCTTAAACTTAGCTGCCTGGCTTTGTGATGTTGTGTTGTCACTAGCTCTTATATAACATGTGTTTATATCTTTCCTTTTTGCTGTGCAATGTATACTAAAGCATACATGTGTATTAGTATTAGGGGGTCCCCCTGACAGTTTCTGATATAATTGTAATGAATGTTACTAATGCTTCTATGTATGCAAGAACGTGAATAAACTTGAACTTAATTTTATGCATTTTTATTCAATTCACAATAGTTCACGTTATTCCATCTTTCATAGCCCTAACTTTTTATTATTTTTGACCCTCGTTAATTCGCCTGCCAAGGTATAAGGTTATTTGTCGCCCGTTACTTTCCGCATCATTCATGTTTCACACCGTGGGCACCGACGGTCAACGCTGAATCTTTCGACTCATGGGCAATCCACGTAAAGGGCTATCTATCAAGGGGTATTTTTTTAAAGATTTTGCCTTGATAAAAAGCACTCCGGTTCGGAGACTTAAGAATGAAGGTGGAAGGGAAGGGGGAAGGATATGGTCGGGAGGGGGGCTTGCAGATACAATCGACGATGGTTGTCCGAACGCATTTGCGGGTAGTGCAACAATGCTGAAAACAGGCTATTGCCTAACAGTGGAGGCGTTCTAAAGCGTGTATTATAGATGCGGAGGACGGCGTCATCTACCAGTCCGTCTGTTATATATGAAGTGGTTAATGGCCCCTGAAACTCCGTTATTTAGCGCCCCTGAATTTCGCAGTTCATCACGAGATGTGCCGTACAGCGGAAAGCTATATACATATTTACATCTACACGGGCGTCGGCTGCGTTGCAACTGACGTGATTAATGTTGTCTTATGCGGCACAAGCGTTTGGTCTTATTCCAGCGCGTTGCTTCTCTGGAATTTCCAAGGCCGATGAAAATCAAGATCTCTGAGGAGTGCTTGCAGCACGGTTTCCGGAAACCTAACTTGGACGCCCACTGCATTTTGTATAGGAATCAGATTATGAGAAAGCACTGGACATTTCAATAGGAATACACATATTAACACGAATAATTAGAAGTTCCATATGAATGATCACGATGGGTATATCTATCCCGTTATTCGCTGTTCCTCACGCTGTTCTTATATTTCTCGGCTGTGGACATTTTTAACAGACGATCTGGGCTGTTAGTACGCTGTGAAAAAGCGAATGCCAGACTCTTTTTCTTAATGAAACAATAATGATAATATTTTTAAATCTGACGCTATCGGGAAACTGACCTCAATCTGCGCAAAAATATCAATGCCCCATGGCAGCGCGCTACATGACCGCGTCGGAGCCAAAGTCTGATCGAGAAAAATATCGAGAGTGGAAAAACCAGCGTGTGTTTATGATTTTCTGCGCGGAAAGCGATAATCGGGTTACCTTATGTTCCACGATAGCATGACTGGGCGGGCGACTGGTCCACATGCTACCAAGTAAGTGATCGAATTATGCCTCTCGTTTAATTTGCATATTCGTAGCACATGAATGATTATAGTCAACGGTGTATACGCTCGCCTACATGCGATCTTATACCTTCTGTCAGCTTAGAGTGATCATTGTGTTATTTTATCCACCGAATGACCTGAGTATGAAAGACGATAGGCAACATGGTTACTATATTTAATGTTTATAAACAGATGAAGAGCGCCCATTATGATTGCTACTAAAGGAGTCCCATTAACTAGAACCTGGGTTCGAAACAACGCGCTTGTGACCTTCATTTATTTTCACGGAGGCTGGCTGAAAGCTGTACGGAGGAAACGTCAACCTGTATTCTCTTAGTCTTAGCCCGTATTCAAGGCCTTAAGCAAGTCTCTCAGGATGCGCACAAAGCCACACCTTTCTTTCAGAAATCGGCTATAAAGCTTACGATATATGTCTTCGGTGTTTGAAATCATGTACCCCGCTTGTAGCTCAGACGTACTATGAGCGCTTGCGTAGAATGCGATCAGAATGCGCTCCTGCAGAGCGCAACCTCGAGTGCACGCACCAAGGTGAACACTGCGGTGCTTCCACTCCGTGATGCGTGTCGATCCCACAGCAGCGCGCCGTCGGACGGCCCCGCTGTGGGGAGCGCGCATTCATTTTCTTTGCCTTGGGACTTTAGCGGTTCCCAAATCTCCACTTCTAATCTCACTCGGCACGCTCTTAAAATAAGAACCGCAACAGCCGAGCGGCATCTCTGGCGGCGTTCCTCCTCCAGCCCGCGGTCTAAAATTAAATGTCGACCCGCCGATGAAACGCCAGCGGCCATCCCCTTTCCCGTGCCATCCTTATCGCGGCCTCCGAGATTTCGTACGCCTCCAAAGGTGCGCGACAAAAAATCACGCAGGCCGTGCCCTAATACGTGCATTTGTAATAGCGGCTTACAGGTGGCGTCACGAGTCTTGTCATCTATCATCGAATGCCGGCTGTGACAAAGTTGCAAATAACGGTCCCCCCCTTAACTAACACCCTCATTGCGCGTTCGAGCGTGATTGGGCGGCGCCATTCGATGCGTCCAATTTTGCGAACAATGCAATCGGGCCCGCTGTTGTGGAACCGAGCCGACCTTGAAAGTCGAAACGCTTGACGGAGTGCTGCTGTATAACTTTGCTCGTACACAAAGTGTTGAGGCAGCCGGCTGCTGCTGCCGCTCGCTGTGCCTACGGCACCCGCCGCTGCGGCGCGCTGCGGTCGCTACTCGGCTTGAGGCGCTCGCCACCAGATGGCGCCACGGCTGTCGCTATATATTGCGCCTGTGGCGGCAGCCCTGGCGCTGTGACCTCCCGCAGCAGGTATACGAAAGACCTGTGGGGAAAAGGATCGTCAGCGCGGACGATGTCCCGAGCGTCCTCTTCTTCGCCGAAGTCGACTTCGATCTAGCCGCCACTTGGGACTCCTTGTGTTAGGTTGTGTGTGTTTCGTTTCTGCAGGATTAATTCCGCGTGCGCGCTACTGCTTTCGCATTTTGTTTTAATCCTGTGGGGGAACCGGACGACGGGGTAGTAGCCTTCAGCCGTGCTACCGGGACCTGTTGCAGCAATTGTTGTTGTTGTTTTCTTCTCTTCGTACGCCAGCCTACGACAAGTACTCCACCAGCTGTGTTGTGTGCTCCGAAACCCTGGGAACGGATACAGAATCGACTTCGGCTGTCGTCTGCTTCGAAGGGTGAGCGACTCTTGCCCCACGTCGTCTGCTCTGCCGCGAAATGAAATGGCTTTAGTCGGAGCGTGATCTGTCCATTTAAATTTTTCATTCAGTGCAACGTGACTTGTAATGTACCTTTGAGTCAGCAAATCCTTGCATCTGTCGATCTACTTGGGAACGAGACGCGCCCTAGTGAATATAATTTGGACTAATCTAGTTTGCGTAGAAGGCAAGACAATGTGAATGGCACCAACTGATTGCTGTCTTTTATATGATACCAACTAGACTCCCAGCACTAAAGGTATGGATGTCTCAGTTACGAACACTTCATGATGTTATTCACAATGCTTCGATGGTTAAAGCGGTAAAGCTAAGCTGGTGCGTCATTCGAGAATAACCAATCACATCATTCGCTAACGCCCTCATAATTCGTTCAGTCCATATCAAAATCTATATTATGTAATGATATCGCGCCTGACACCTCCGCTGCCTTATGGATGCATCCTTATGAATTCGCCCCGAGCTGATAACAGTGCAATGCTCACAACTAACGATTTTGTGAGCCTGAATTATACATAACGCTTCCTTTGTCCCGTCACCTCTTTTCATTTAAATAGACGTCTCTAGGTGAACAGGTTTGGATAGCCCACGTGTTCAGCGTAAGGAAACCACCCCCTTCGAGACGGGCCGATAAGGAACAAAGCGGTGTTGCTCGAGGTCCTTGCCTTATCTTGTCGGAAACCCTCAATCGTCGTTCTTCGTGCAAAGAGGGAGAGAGAGAGAGATAAAAAAAAAGTGTCACAGTGCCAGCAACCGTGTTAAGAGTCGCGCAACGCTCCTTTCAGCGGGATATTCGGGGGCTCTTATCAGAAGCCTTTGTCGCTCTTATCTCGCTTCGCGTACGCTTACACCGTTACGTCTTCGGCAACCTGGATAGAAGCGCAACCAAGCCAACGACCAGAGCTGGAGTCATGACCTACTAAACACAATCGAGAGACGAGGCTCCCTGTCGCAATAGATAACTTTTCTTGAGATATCTTATTAGAAAAAAAAAGGATCTACAATTTCTGGACCATTAGAGGTTACCTTACAGAACGCGATATCAAAAATTATCAAAAGTGAGCGGCAAGAATCGGTGAGTGAATATCACTGGAGAAGTGTTTGTACAGTACTCGACGTAGATTTAACAAAGCTCAGCCATAGAGCGATGTTTATTTGAGGGAGGCTTCATAAGTTATCATCAAACCAAGCAAGTTTCTCAGACTTGGTTGCTAAAGGAATCGGAGCTCTCCCTCCAGGACTATGGAGTAGCAGGTTCACTGAAGTCCTAAGGTCGAGTGGTCACAGGAATGAACCACTGTAGGACAGGACATCTAAAATGCAGAAGCCTTCTCACAGCGCTTTCAGACAGCGATACGAAGCGTCCATTAAAGCAAAGCCACTAATTAGCTTCACTCCAAGAACATGAAACTCGGTAGGTAGGCGAAAACGAAAGAGAGATGTCCTGGCCTGGAGTTTCGTCCCTCGGGTCACCCTGAAACGGTACCGGTCACAAGCAGACGACGACGGCTGAGTCGCAGCCAAAGGGCCGGCGCATGCGCACCAGCAGGCGCGTGCACGGACATTGCAGGCCGGCCCAATAAAGCACCCAAGGACTCTGAGCACCTGCTAAATTTAGCCGGCGGCTGCAAAGCTCTCCGGCAACGCGGGCCAAGTTTTAAAGACCCGCGGGCAGCGGGCGACGTCGTGGTACAGCCGTGCTTAAAAGTTGCCTCGTGTCTTGGGCAATGGCTGCCTCTTTGGCCGGGACAAAGAGGAACAAGCGTTGGCTCCTTTCTTTATTGGTGTTATTTGCCGGATCGTTGATGAAACGGTTCCATAGTTTGTTGTCACAAGTCGGGCCGTCTGGGGGCCAGCTTTGCCCGGCTGCTTTGTTATACTGTGCTATAAGAGATTGGGGCTGCGTTGGAAGGAGAGCTTTGTATAACAACTGCTGTCGTCGGACCCGACACGCCGAGCTATTTTACGGCTTCGAACCGGAAACGACTTTTGAAAGATGCGTGGCCCTACTGCTTTGTACGCCTACGCTTTATGCAAAAGCGCTGTGCTCGTGCAATCCAGGCGCGGCTGACGTGTACCGTCCGTTGGCGACTCATTGCTTCAGACGTATAACGAAATACGTCTGTGCTATGCATTCCCTCCTGGGCAATGTTGTGCCCTAACGCAGCTCGCTTCCTTTGCGCTTTTCCGTCTTTATGCGGGCAGTATTCACGAAACATCCTTTTAACTTCAGAACCGTTTCGGAGAATATAGACGCAACCCATCTAGGATGTTGTGCAAGGCTCATCTTGTCTGTGCTCTCAAGGTTCTTAGCACTCAAGCTCACTCAAGCTCACTCAAGCTGTAATATGAGTGTTTTACTGAGCACTCGCACTGTTTCTGTCCGAAAATCGATCATTCATTCATTCATTCATTCATTCATTCATTCATTCATTCATTCATTCATTCATTCATTCATTCATTTGTTCATTCATTCGTTAATTCATTGGTTCGTTCGTTGGTTCGTTCGTTCGATGCCACTCATGGTGGCCATACGAATGGCAAGATGCACTTTTGAAAGAAAGAGTTCGTGCATTCGATTTCCTTCTTACAATGATTCGGTTTAGTTTATACGCTCAACAACACATTGGAGTGACCACAGATGCGCAGCTAGATAATCCTCGATAATATTACGCGCCGTTTCATTTAATTCGACGAATTAAGTTTGCCCGTGTCGAGAAAGTAAGGAGAAGTAACGGCGGGTTCACATCAGGAGCAGCTCGGTATGGTCTCACTTATTTGCAGTGGAAACTTAAACTTAACCATAGCAACTCAAACTGCGTTGTAGTACTTACAGCGCGCGCCTTTGTCACAACATCGTTTAGTAGGCGCCGTATAACGTGAAACCAGCCTGGTTGCGAGCTGCAGAGACTCCAGCGAACAGTACGTTAATGTAAAACTTAAAAGCAATAGGTGCACTCTGTTTTTTACTAAAAGCGCAGGCCTTCAAAACTCGCCTATTCACATTTCCTTGATTGCAATAAACATTATTTGACCGTGGAGCAGATAACGGTATGGACCACGTTTTTAAAGTTGAAGAGTATCTTCCCAACACAGAACTTTATAAGGTTTCCTACTTGTGTCATATCACATTGGTATTCGTATCATGTAGAAGTGCCGCGCATGGGCTGACTTGCTTTGCTCCACTCCGTTTCTCCGCGGTAATGACTGTTCACGTTACGGGATTTATTTGAGCAAAGAATGAAAGCCGAGTTGCATTCTCTTGCTGCTTCGAATTTTGCACCTGAAAAGATAGAGAGAGATAAAGACAGGGATGTTCAAGCGACCTAATAACATTTAATTCCCTATGTGCTTCGCGTTATCTGGCTTGTCTTGGTGCAAATGAAGACCCCGACAGCTGGCAGGGTGCCTAGTGTTGGATGACATGCAATCTCATTTTAATTAATAATTAGCGCTGTTTTCTATCTGGTGATCTAAAGGGGAGGGAAGAAGGGGTAACAGAGTGTGTATATATCGGCTTACCAAAAGCTATGTTCTTTTACAGACATACCTGATACTTTAAAAACCTTAATTTAGCAGTTTATATCTCGACCTGTTACTGATAACCGCGAGATTCTATCGAACAAAAAAGGGGAAAGAAAGCTTTGTTGAAACGACCAGCTATACTTAATTGAAATGTATAACCGACATCTCGCTGTGGGTAATTATTTCCAACCTACCTTTTCGTAATATGGTTCCTCTTGCTCTTTTTAGCTGCACACTTCAACTAGGCATATCTGTTAATTTCTTCCGAGCTTTTTCTTACATCATCGCCTGTTCGCATCACGTGACTGGAGCTGAAAATACCCATTCTCGTTTAATGTTCCTTTTTAGGAGTGATATTATCGCGATAACGCATAGCTTATCGATTATTAAATGTTTCACATACTGCTCGTTAAGTACCGGCAGTATAGTACAGTCAGTGATCGCTGGAATCAACGTACATACTATAGATAAGGGAACGCATAAAGCAGTTGCGTTGTTATGTCGGTCATAAAAGAAAAGCAAATGCAATTTACTACCAGTTGTAAAAAACAGGAACCCCAAGCTAAAGATGTATGCGTGTCATGACCTCTCATATGCTGTTCTTTTAGTGACGCCAGTAGGTTACACAATTTTGTTGACCGGCTTTTGATAAATAATCGTCCTGCGTCCTTTTTTTTTCTTTTGTTTTCCTTTTAGACTGAGAGGACACGAAGTCACTCGACCTAAGTACTGAGGCGACTAGAGCCTACTTAGCTTTCGAGGATATGTCGTAATGTAATAGATGACCAACGGCAACAGGCGGCACAGATTCTAGAACAAATATACAATAGTAAATGGAGAACGTAAAACTCTTCAACGTGGACAGCTTGTGTTATGAAAAATAAAAGGAAAGTAAGCTTGCTGACCGGCACTTCCTCCGTGCACGCTTTGGTCGTAAAATAAAACTTGCACCCTTTGCCGCGACCACTCGGTATAATAAGGGTCAAGCACCTCGGCGCCGGGTTCAGTTATCATCGGGCCACGTCGCAACTATTACGCAGGAGGGAAAAAAAATGGAACGGATGAGACAAGAGGCCACGCTCGATAATGCATGTAGATTGCCTCATAAAAAAGAGTACGTCAATCAGGCTCGCTTGCATGAGTTCAAACACGGTCACAAACGCCCACATCAAATCTTTCGACCTGCACTTTTTTCACAAGGTCGTCCGAATGAGGTTATGGGTGAAAACGAGAACATTACGTGAAGAACGTTACCTTAAAGGGGTTATGCCACACTTTTCGGACCTATAGTCAGAAAACGACGTCGATCATTCGTGGAGGTTGCTGTGAACATATGTGCCAAATGTAATTGCACTTCACGCGCCAGTGCGATCGCAATTACGTTTTAAATGCAGCTGAGAAGCGCCTCCTATTCTTTCAACAAATGACGTCACTTATGGGCACCGACTATGGCGCTTGAGGCAGAAAGGGCATAGATGATCTTCCCGTTTCCTCTACCATCCTTTATTTCTTAGTTGTGAGTCAACAAATAATGAAAATGTACGTACGTATGTATGTATGTCCTTTAAAAAAACGACAGAGGTCAAGCGGTCCTTGTGACGTCATTTTTCGAACGGAAAGCAGGCAATTTGCAGCCTGTAGTTGAAGCAAAAACCAGAAAATTCCCTGGTTGAGGCAGCGCAACAATATTTGCATCACACGTGCACAACAGCCTCAACGACTGACTGGCAGCGTTTTCTTACTTTATTAAAGAAAGAAGTATTGCGGCGCCCCTTTAAGGGTGTCAGTGTTCAAAAACGAAGTTATTAAAGTCTGGGATTGAATGCGCCCGAACCACGACATGATCATGAACCACGTCACAGCGGGAGACTTCAGAGGTTATGTTGGACCACCTATGGTGCTTTAGAGAGCGCTGAAACAACGGTCGCACGCCTAAGTTGCAGCCTATAGCTGTGGGGAAGCCATGCGCAATGGAGCAAGCAGCCGCAGAAAAAGAAGGGAAAAAAAGACGGTTACGTCCCGACTGTCCGCGAGTTATTTCGTTCGTTAAAGAAACGTGCACCCAGTCGCAAATGAAGTGACAGCTTGATTATGTATCCATAAAGAATGCATAAACGCCTACGCAGGCAGGCGGATCATGCCACTCGGAGATCAGTAGATGTTCATGCATTCACTGTCACTGTTCAGAAACTCAGTTTATGTCATTTTGATTGGGTGAAAGAGTTACGCTCATCTAAGGACAAACGCATATATGGCATAAAAAAGCAAACGATACAGTACCAAGCAATGCGACTAGTTACGAATTGAACGATAGCGTGAATATTCGGGGTAGCCCCCACGCAATTTCAAAATGAACTTGGAGAAAATTTGTTCGAAAAATACGTAATATATCAGCGCTGGATAGTATTGCACGGAATTTACGTGGAAATTACGTGGATTTGTTCATATTGTAAGAGGTCGCGAAGGATTCATGGTTTCGGGGTATTCTCACTAGATGTTATATCGCCACGTATCCCTTGTAGCGAGTCGCGTGAAGCTCGTCAACCGAGCCCTTTCTGTCGATATATCTTTCGTGTCTGTTCAGAGCAGGAATGCAAGGCCACTTGATATCGTCGAATGTGGAACAAAATTGAACACGGTGGGGCAATGTAGGCACATATGCGGTCTCATAACAGATATGCTTGTTTGTTTTTTCTCCTTTAGCTAGCTAGGATTTGCCGCAGGGGGTAAATGAAGGATAAACGAAAGTCAAATAAAGGGGCTTCTAACGCAGCTTCGTATTGCGCATTTTCCTGGCGTTATCCATAAGTAACAGGCATTTCCGAGATCCCCTGCTGTTCTCCGCTGACGTTACTGTATGAGAACAGGTGGCGTTTCATTTAATGTACAAGCGGAATGCAGTGACGTGCTGCCATAGACCGCTGTTCCAATAAAGCGTGTTGGAAAACGAAAGAATAAGCAGCAAACTATCGCCTTTATTCACAAACGCTACTCGACTCGATACTCGACTCGATACTCCACGTCGAGGATCCCTCGAGGTCGACTTCGCATGGTTTATGCAATGCGGAGTTGACCTCGAGGGCTCCTTAAGTGGGAGTTTTGAGTCGAGGAGCGTTTGCGAAAACGAGCGTTAGTCCTTACCAACGCGCAAGCGGCGTTACGAAGAGAATGCTTTACGTGAATACGGTTCGTGAGCGTCATAATGAAGTGACCCGAGACATTGGTTAAATTCTTCACCCAGTCAATGTGTTTGTATTCACTTTCGTGCGAAGACAGAAACAGTGGTCGCGTGATAAAAAAAATGAAATATTGGGTCTTGAGGTTCTCGTAAATGTCCGTATTTAGAAAAAAAAATGCTGAACATAAATGTGTTATAGTGAATCAGACGCGTCGGCACTCAAGACAGCTGGCCTAGGAGATAGTGGGTGACCACTGCAGCGGTCTAGTGGTTATGGCGCTTGAATGATAATACGAGGGACACCGGTTTAAGACTTTCTGCTGCGTTCATATTTCGATGTAGGCGAAAATGCTGGTGGCCCGTGTACTTATTATTTTGGCTCACGCTAAAGGACCCCAGATGGTCCGAATTTCCGGAGCCCTCCACTACGGCGGTCTTCCCCCTTTCCACTTCTTCGTTCCCTTTCAGTCAACCACACGGACACTGAGCTGTGCTATCGCTAGAGCTGCAGAAAATAGCGTCCTTTCCGTAGGCTAACGACAATATTATTTTTCTCCGTTATCGTCATTACAATATGTGAACTGTGGTATTGGTTACCCTATATTGAGGAAAATCAGTCCTCTCATAGGAAGTCTGCGAAATGGCATATACGCATCGCTACATTTAGGTTAGCTTAGACGTAAGATTATCTTATCATCGCCATCATGTTATGTTCCGTAAGTACCGCTAAAGAGGTGTAGACAAAGATAGATGAAACAAAAGCAAGAGCAGTTACGTTCGACAGTTTTATAAGTTTTAAAACATTGTAATAACTGGATAAGTACTATTTAGCCACTTATTACAAGGTTCGCGGTCAGAAGGCGGTAAAGGAGAAGTATCGATTTTTTTTTTTTTCGTCTGATATCAACCGCCTCACACCGGTTTTGCTTGAAAGTCAAAACGTGGCTCTAGGTCACATGAGTGACCACGCAAGGCCATATCACAGCAGCGTGATCGCGCCACAGGCCTTGCGACGAGGACGAAATGCTTTCAGTGCCTATTGCATTTATACATGTACATGTCGTTAACTTAAATGATAACACTTTATCTTTACGCATTCTTTGAGATATTGCTCTATTCACAGTTGAGAGATCTGCGAGATAGCTAGCAAATCTTGGCACTGAAGTAGCCGCCGTTGTGTGCGATAAGATAGTCAAACGAGGCCATCAAGGCCACTGACAATCTATGGCTGCCGACATGGTGTGTGATTTCTGATATTTCTCTTTCTTAATTGGGAGTTCTACTGTTGGCAGAGTAGGTGCACAATAGAGCCGATTGCAAAAAAAAAAGAACATCTATAAGTAAGTTATTCAAGATATCTTCACTTCACTAACAAAAACTGGACCCCTCGTTTACTCAATATATAGCACTCGTTCTTTATATATACTTTGCGTATTATGCAAATCTATCGCCTTAAATAGCTGTGTTTCCCAAAACGCGCTAGTTCATGTGATACGTTAGCGTCGAAATGAAAGGCGAACGCTTCTTCAGTGTGGCCTGCGTTTGTGTGGCGGGAACTTCTCGCCATTTTATCTCTCAGTCTTTCACAGCGCAGTATGGTCAACTGCGCTACGCCTAGTTGCCTGTCCCGGCTTTTCCTCTATAACTCCCATTTTTTTAATTTATCTTTTCATAAAAGTACAATAAATATTAACATTTACATACCACGTTCAGGCTGGCAAAGTGTTCTTTTGAAACACTACACGTTCATTGACTTGGAGCAATAGGTCGCACACTGTGCAGCGGAAAGCGAACGTCAATGTTCACTTCCCCGAATTTCGCTTTTAAACGTCCGCGCCTGCACATCTGCTCGAAGTCGCAAATTTCCGCATAGTAAGTGCGTAGCGCTTTAGGTCTCGCATTGTCGACGACCGCCTCCTCCTGTCGCGTGCTCCTGCTTCCGGCCGATACCCGCAATGCACCAGAGAGGGCGCTACCGCCCTGCCGAGCGCATCATTTCTCCTCCCACGACACTTCTTCGGCGCAAAACGAAAATCGCTGTGTTGCATGTGCGCTACGCACTTTCTCAGGTTCCACAACAGTGTAGCTGTTTAGCTGTCCGCTCTCTCACACACACACCGGCGGCGGCAGAGGTCGCACTCTGGTACTATGCTTCTCTCGCGCTGACTGCTCCCGGCGTGTGCGGCGGCAGTGATCGCCGCTGCCGGGATCGAACCCGCGTCTTTCGAGTCATCCGGTGAGCAGCATGGACACTTTTCCACTGCTGTGGCCTTTCACGTCACTGGTGCGCACTTACGTTTCTCTGTGAGCTGAAATCGAGGCACGCTTTTCGCATCTGATAAGCGGCTCTGTGTACTTGCCGATCGATCAGCGCTTGCCACATCGAAGTAAACAACATGTCGGCGGAGCTCAGATAAGGTTACCGCTTATTTGCTTATGTAGTACTCCGTAGGCGGTAGGACAGAAACGAAAAGGAAAGGGTGTACATTTCCTGACATTTGTCCAGCGCTTATGCGTACAGTACGTGCACCATACATTAGATTTCCACGTTTGCTGACTCTGTGACCATATGAATGTCAATGAGCTCAGTCTAAAGCATGTTTTTTATTGTTTTTTGTTTTGAGTTCTCTGAGGCACTTATACGTACGTGTGGCGTAAGGAATTTTCCCACCTCGTGCATTCGTGGTAGTCGTGTGTATTTTTTTTTTAGCTTTGACTTTGGCTACGATTAATTTACTTTCATTTGATCCGGCAGAGAGCGTGACGTAAACCAGAAAAAAAGGGTGTTATAGTAGGTAAAACGTTCTGTTTTAATGTCACTTAAACCGATATATTGATTCGTCGTGCGGTGTGGAATCGGGACTATACGTCCGTTATACCAGACCTCAAAGAAATTAATTGTTTTTGTTTGTTTTTATTATTTGTGTGAATTCTGGTGACCCATGCTAATTCATTTTTTAAAAATAAACTACAACGTTAATTGCCGTTACACTAAGTTTAATATAGCATTTTTTTATAGATGCCACAATTTTTGGAACTCCACTCATCGCTTTTCATTCAAACCCTGTGAAACTATGGGTGACCGGCAAAGCGGCGGCACATCGCACATGGTTAGACAAGAGTACGTGTATTGGTGCAAATGCATTATATGCCCCTTAGAGTGAAGAATCTGGCCTCCGTCCGTCAAACACAGGCGTAATTAGCACCTCATAGCAAGAAGACTCACGTGACCAGGTGGCAATGTCACCTGATAACGTCATCGTGGGACATTGTCCCGTGACGCTATCAGACCCCACTACCTTGCACTCCTTTCAGGAACGGGCCACGTCTCGTGGCCACACGGACGTGCATGCGCCCGAAGTTTCCCCAGACCATAGGCATAAACAACTTCGCTGTAGAAGAAACACACTGCTCCACAGAATACATTATTTCGTGGTTCGTACGGACTGCTTGTTTATTTCCGGTTGTCCACAACTCACTGTAAGCGATATAAATCGCTTTGAGCGAGGAGCAGCGACATACTTACCACACGGCTCGCGGAACGACATAACATTACGCAGGAACGGTTGAAAATGAACACTGAGTGATGAAACCTCAGCCGATGCCAGCGCCACAGAGCAAGCAGTGGCGAAACTGGGAACCACGACGTCCTTGCCGCTCTCCGAAGGCCAAAACCCGCTAGCAACATAAACACATCAGGCTCGTCTTCGTTGGCAGTGCTCGAGCCAAATCGGTTTTGCCAGAGGAGGTGTCGGGCAACAAAGGGTGGCGACAGCCGTAGACAGACGTCCTCCCACACGCAGATAAAGACGCAGACAAACAAACGCAAGCCCGCGTAGACACGGACAGAGCGACAAACAAGAACCAAGACACGCACAGAGGAAGAGATTCGAATATAGCTAGCTTAGCCACGTCGACCCAACTCACTTTCGCAGCTCGCGAGGGAGAGAGCGAGACAAGTGCACACGCAACAAGACGAACAAGCTGTGGTTGCACTGGAAACGACACCAAATGGCCCTTAGCTTGGCACTCCGCTCGAATTGGTACCGTGGAAGCCGGGGATGTTTGTGTTTAGGCGCTGGATGAAAATGACACGCGGAGGGGAAGTGCTTGTCACAGGAGGTAGAGGAGGTCTTCACTTGTGTCGACCCTGTTGCAGTCGGGGGGCTTCCAAAGTGAAGCTTTGTTTTCTCTCCCCCTTCGTTTCCCGGAGGACGAGTGGCGAAACTGCTCACCTTGCGTGGGCACGTGCCTCATAACGGTCCTAAGTTTGGAACCAGCGCGGTGTGTCTATCATACGAAACAGCTGGAGGATCCAGCAATAAAGAGAGCAGCCAGGAAAGAAAAAAAGAAATGGAAACCCTCTGACCCAATTATGTCATACAGCAGGTATATCCACCTCTCCCGGTAGTTTAAAGGGTACACCGTAGGAAAACACTGAGTCACTTTAAAGAAATAAATTATTATTACTTTATGATCTTTTTATTTATTTTCAACGTTATTGTAAAGCTGCTTTGTCTTTCCGCCTTACTGTTAGATATCTTCCTCACTTTGTTTCCCCTCAAGGTGGCCGCAAATTGTTCTAGCAGGGGAAGTAAGGCTACGTACAAGAGTGTACGCGAATACACACTGTTTTTTTTGTTAAATGTACAGTGCTCAGCGATTGAGATGCCATACTCGCATCGCCTGGCGGATGGCGCGTTCTGTGCCACTGAAGTCTGGGGAGTGATCACAAAGGCGCCAAACTCAGTCACGATTGCTTCAAAAGCATCTCGCTTGCATTGAGTACCGCAACGAATCAACTCGGTGTCCCCCAGCGCAAAGCGCTGACGCACGAAGCTTCGCCAGCCGTGTGCTTCGACTGTCGCGTTTCATACGTCGAGCATTGTTACATTGCTCTCTTGCGTACATATATTTGCGCTTACTTGGCGTTACTGCAGCTCCTTACAATGCATTTACCGACAAGGCTAGATTGCAATTCTCAACAATGGCGCTCTACTCACCAACTCAACAGGGTTCGCAATGCAAACTCGCTAGCAGCTGCTAGTGTCACAATGGACCTTCACACTGCAGCCTTTGTTTGAAACTTCCCGTAGTTAGCGTGAGTCGAACTAGGCTCCCGGACTTTCTTTTCCAGCTTGATGACTACGCTGGAAGGCTTTCCAATGAACTGCAAATACGAATGCTCCTCGATCAATGGAGCATTCGGATCTATGGATCAAGTGTATCGTTGCATGTGAGCTTCAACTTCTAAATTTCAATCTTTCGATGAGCTTTGATGCAGTGGCAACAGGCAACTGAAGTTCGGGGCGCTGGTGGACTGTTTTTAACATCGAAACTAGAAAAGAAGGGAAAGAAACTGCGCATGGCGGACGCCGCTGAACTCTGCTCAGAGACTGTAATGCGTTTACGTCAGTGTAGATGTCGTGAAGGCTGCCTTTCTTGTACGCACACCTTTCATGAAGCGAGAAATATCTTCTGACAGGAAAGACGGCGACGTCCGGTCGTTTCGTCCTTCGTTACGTGCATGTACGCTAATGCAAGGCGTCCGGCTTCTCCTGAGACGTTCGAGCACTGCAAGAAAGAAAGCTCTACAGGTGGACAAAGAACGAAGTTGAACCTGGCGTACAGACAGCGAGTACTGCTGCGTATTGCTTACCTAAACTTGATCTTACGCGAAAATGTAATGCCTTTAGAAATAAACCCGAGGATAGCAATTTGCTCTTAATTTGCGCACTCTGAGTACCTTGTGTCTGACATACTGAGCGCACCTGTGTGTAGGCACAGACGACGATGACCATCTACCTCGAAACGACAGTCGTCAGTGGGAATTTTTTAAAATCTTTTTATCATAATTTAGTGCCTTTTGAACCTGCTACATCCACCTGAATTAGAGGTAACGCTGGCCTTTTGAACCTGCCGTTTCCTCCCGGATTAGAGCTATGCACTATAGGGTAGCTTATTATCCTGCTCATAGCGATGCTCATACTACTAACATTACCATTCTTGCTGGACCTGTGAGCATGCCCGGGGAGGTGAACTGTGGAGGCCCGTGTACTATGCTGACGTCAGTGCACGTTAGAGGGCCCCAAGCGGTTCATATTCCCGGAGCCCTCCATTACCGCGTCGTCTCTCATAACTTTGTCGTCGTTTTGGGACGTAGAACCCCAGAAACCAAATCAACTAATGTGAACATATCCGTGCATTGCATTGCTTCATCGTGTTTTAAATCTATAGACCGCCTTAAATGTGGAGTTTGAATTGGTTAGGTACGTGCTTATTTTAATGGCGGAGACAATACCGACGCTGTGCGGGGGTTGTTAGAAAATCGGACAGGCAAACAACCATACACCTTTCGTTGTGCTTCTAAGGAATCTGCTTGACGAAATAAATGGAGCCTCTGGCAAAACGGCCGTTTAGAAAGCATTTAAATAGCTAAGCTGAGCGAGCCTGCAGTCGACGCAAGGTTAGGGATGGTGATATTATAATAACTGAGCCAGCCTGTTATGAATCGGTCTCGTTTAGCGCAGGCAAGAACATGGGAGGGGGAAGGGGGGGAAGGGGAGGCACGTCCGCAGTTGTCAGGGAAGAAAGCGTTATCTATGTATAGAGCACTCATTCTGATGTCAGAAAATTTCAGCTCGCGGCTGCTCGAAGATGAGAAATTGAAACTGATGCTCACCACTGTTTTATAACAATGTCCAGGAATTTTTGTGCCTGCGACACCTCCAAACGGACCAGCAATCAAGGTTCTCCCACCTTCGCCGCTTCACTCATCGAAATATAACAAATTTCAGCGCGGTTTCTCTCATTAGCGAATCGTGAATTTTAGGAGCCTCGGTTTATGACAGTCGCCCCACGACATAGGCGTTCAGCTGCAAAACAGAACGACTCCATATGTGTAGGTCACGCGCTAGAATCTACACACTGCATGAAAGGTTTTACACCAGAAAACGCATAGACATCGTAAAACGCGCTCTTTAAACTGCAAGTATACCTTTTGAATCTCGGGCCATGGCATATCAGAGTGAGATAACCCGATATGTATTCGACGCTCAGCGATACAACGCGTTCACCGCGGTTGGTTAGTCTGTCCATACGCACGAGAGACGTGCGTTGATTTTAACCACAGCTTGCGCTGCGATTGGTGTCGGGTAGCGTATATATAGTGTTCCGAGCTGTCAACCTTGGGCGCGTAACAGATGTTCAGTGCATGCGGATCCGTATCTGCGCGCTTGCCTCAGATACGCTCACTATACGCAGCTTTTTCTACAGCCCCACCACACGCGGGCGTACAGCTCAAGCACTGGGTGATCCACCTATAGTGCTTTGTGGCATTAAAGATTATTCCTCCTCCTCAAGCAAAAGCATGCATCTATAGTCATCTAATGAATGAAAGTAGAAATAAGTGCGATACTCGGTGTTTCACGCTCAAAACATATGTACCTTGACTGTAAAAGACGTGACTATGTTCGCTCACTGTCACTTGTGGTGTTCTTGACCTGTGCCACTATTTGGGAGTTCACTTTTTTTTGTAGTCCGCCGTGGTGGCATTGTGGTTTCGGTGCTCGGCAGCTGAGAGCTCGATCCCGGCCGCGGCGGTCGCATGGTGTAGTTTATAAGATTCCTTTTAGCTGCGGACATTTTTATGTAGGGCAAACTGCGCGATGTATTAATCAAAGATTAATTGAACACAGAAGGTCGCTATCAGGTGGGACGCCGCCCCGCCACGGTGGTCTAGTGGCTACGGTACTCGGCTGCAGATCCGAGGGTCGCGGGATCGAATCCCGGCCGCGGCGGCTGCATTTCGATGGAGGCGAAATGTTGAGGCCCGTGTGCTGTGCGATGTCAGTGCACGTTAAAGAACCCCAGGTGGTCGAAATTTCCGGAGCCCTCCACTACGGCGTCTCTCATAATCAGAGCTGGTTTTGGGACGTTAAACCCCACACAACAACACAACAACATCAGGTGGGACGCCGTCCAATCTATCCTTGCACTGCCAGGTATGTAGCTGCATGCCCGAGTTAGACAAAACCGAGATCCTGTACAGGCATAAGAACGAAGATACGCGTTTATTGGTTGAGGCCTGGCATATCAGTATTAGTGGACTCCTCCTCAAGCAAAAGCATGCATCTATAGTCATCTAATGAATGAAAGTAGAAATAAGTGCGATACTCGTGTTTCACGCTCAAAACTATGTACCATTAACTATAAAAGACGTGACTATGTTCGCTCACTGCCACTTGTGGTGTTCTTGACCTGTGCCACTATTCGGGAGTTCACTTTTTTTTTGTAGTCCGCCGTGGTGGCATTGTGGTTTCGGTGCTCGGCATCTGAGAGCTCGATCCCGGCCACGGCGGTCGCATTTTCGATGGATTTGATTTCGCGGGATCGAATCCTGGCCGCGGCGGCTGCATTTCGATGGAGGCGAAATGTTGAGGCCCGTGTGCTGTGCAATGTCAGTGCACGTTAAAGTACCCCAGATTGTCGAAATTTCCGGAGCCCTCCACTACGGCGTCTCTCATAATCAGAGCTGGTTTCGGGACGTTAAACCCCACAAAATCAATCAAATCTTTTGTAGTCCGCCGTGGTGGCATAGTGTTTTCGGAGCTGGGCTGCTGAGAGTTCGATCCCGGCCGCGGCGGTCACGTTTTCGATGGAGGCGAAAGTGGCACGAAGCCCATGTACTGTGCGTTGTTAGCACGCGTTAAAGAACTTCACGCGGTCAAAATTTCCGACTGCGGCATGCCTCATAATTATGTCGTCGTTTCGTCGTGTGAAATCTCGTCAATTATTAGTTGCTTTTTGTATTCATGTTTTTCTTTCCCTTACGCCCCAAGTTCTTCATGTGCAGTGGTGAGCACGCTCCTGCAGGTGTCCTAACGACTTATCTACATTTTTCGTCGATAATAACACCTCAATGACAAAGAACAAGAAGGTGTCTGAGTGCAATAGCGTGTGCGAAAACAAAGTGTGTAAGCGCACGTCACATACGACACGCTGTAGGTTTTAGGTTCCATTGCAAATGAAGTTATTGTGATTGCTCGCCTCTAAGGCACATAGGACGCGTGAGAGGCATTGGACAAGAAGTTTCGCTAACTAAAATGCGAACATTAGAGTCCTTAGGCTATACCCGTTTGAAGCTAAGGGGTGCAAGCGTCGGCTGTATACAAAAAAAAAGAAAATGAAGTACGAGGTGGGTGTGGGAGATTTGGGTACCCACAACCTTTAGCTGATGCAGGAAATTAAGCTCCCTGTAAAGCTTAACATACTTTCGTGCCTGAAATACGTGCACTATTACCCACAAGACATTGGTATGAGACTATGTGGTCAGTTACGTTTAGACAGCGCTATAGTCTCCACGCGATATTTCTGTCTGTGCATGCTTAGCGCATAAGATCTCACGCTGCTGAGTGCTCTGAGACATGGGTTAAATTCTACAGCACTGGCAGCTGCATTTCTATGGTGTCGAAGTGCGTGAACACTCGATGTATTTAGGTTTAAGTTTCCGTTAAAGAACTACAGGTGGTCAAAATTAGGTTAGCTTCCTAATCATATCGCGGTTTCGTCGCATTAAGCACAAACACTTATTGTGGTTTCGTGCAAGGACAATAAAATAAAAATAGGACACACTTGATCTGTAAAAACGCAGACGACCGTGTCGCACCTAACGATGCGGGGCTACGCGCAAATAATAAAGAAAACAAAATACAGCGTATAATGGCTAAAGCTAGCTCGGGCCCAGGTGTTCCGCAACCTGTTGCACTCGTATCCCTAGCGGTACGCGCACTGCTCGTTCGTTTGTCGAGTGCTTTTGCGACCGAGTCTTGGTTTTAAAGAAAAAGAACAAAAAGAAAAGAAAAAGAGCGCTGCACAGAGACGGAGACGCGCCGCAGCGAGTGTCAGCTGCACCGATGACGTCACTGAACCCAAATTGAGACGGATGTTGGTTAAAGCGTGTATCCTGCACTGCGGAGAAGCCTCGGCAGCAGCAGCCGCGACAGGACGGTCGGTGTTTACGCCGCTGGCCCGATGACGACAGCGCGCGCTGAGCGACAGGAATTTCGAGGCCGGTTCGCGGCGGAGCGCTTTTCCTCTGGTGCAAAACTGTTCCTATAACGCCGGGATAGGAGCCGTGGTGTTTCTGAACTTCTGTGATGAATACAAAAAAAAAATCAGAGGCGCATACGTGATATAAATCCGATATAAGTGCGCTAGCGTTAACCTTAATTATCGTCAATTATACCGCGCATATAGAGAAACGGAGCTGCTCAGGTGCTATGCACCCGAAGCTCTTCACGGCGATCAAGCTAGAGCAGAACGTACATGATGACCATACATTTAGACAGCATCAAGCAATGCCAACTAACATCAGCGGATGATGCTAGTATGCTAGTACGTACGGCTGGCTTCGCTCTGTACACTGTATGTCTCACTGCTTGCCAGGGATGTATGTACTACATGATCGGCTGCGCGTCTTTAGTGGCTGTAACGTCTTTCTTTGTTTCTTTCTACGCAGCAAGCAATTTGAGTATCGTGCACCGTAGCTTCCTTTAGACGCAGTCATACAGATGCGCTCCTCAATTTACATTTACGTCTGCTTGGAGTAACTCTGACAGGAGGAGATTTTTCGAGGAGACGTCGCTGCGATGTCGCTCGTAGATCCAACAATTGCTTTAAAGCACTGATATTCGGGAAACAATCGGTCAGTGACAACTTATAAATAGAATAGGTAAGGCTTTTTTATGACAGTACTTCGTCTGTGCATGTCCTAATTCGTGCTCTTCGTTCTACGACTGAGTTTCAATAACAGCTCCAAACCGGAAGCGCTTCGATACTCTTTCCCACTGCTGTACGCTTCGACAATCATATTACAGTTTCAGGGCGTAAAATGTATAAGCTGCCTAAGGATATTTGACGGCTAAAATTATTGCAATTTTTATAATGTGAAATGCTATAATTGTGTTTCTGTGTTCCGTAACTCTCTCTGTCTCTCTTTTTTTTTTAACATCGGTGGATACTTGTTACTTGGAAGGAATCAATGATGTCCGTGCAATTAGTACAACTTCTTCTCGCAAACTGACGGCAGATGGGACACAAGAAAGAACGAAAAAAGAAAAAGAAACAGGAGCAGTATGTCTCTTTCTTCGCACTTTCTAACACTTCATTCCTGCTTCTCTTCACTTGCGCTACACATAATTAAACTTTATTTGTGGATCGTTCCTCTAGTTTTATTTTTATTTCAATTGTCGTTCTCGTGTTTATCTTGCGTCTCTCATCGCCAAAGATCCGGTCGATTGCGACGTTCTTCTAGGGCTCAAATTGCGATTCAGCGTCGCAGAAAGATCGATAAATTCGAGGGCGTATGTTGCAACGGCTTGCAATTGCTGCGCGCACGCGACACCTCGAGGGGTATTCCTCGAGAAAAAAGGCGCGAAGTGAGGGGCGTCGCAATACACGTCGATAAGTGTCACAGACAGAGACGCATGTTGCTAAAGGGTCGGCGACGAGCAACGCCTCTTCGATCAAACGCACCGAGAGGCGCACCAAGCTCGCGTGCGGTGATACGAGCAGCTGAGAGTATTCTGGGCTTTCCGAAGTGAAGTACGGCAATCTTGCTTCCTCTGGGTGTGAGCGACAGGGCAGTTTGCGGGTGGCTGAACTACGAAATAGCTCTGTTGTAATCGCTTGCGCAGCGTACTACACATTTCTACTAAAATAGACAGGGGGTAGGATAAAGTGTGACGCCCTCGACAGTTGCCCGTTTCTGACAGGGTACGTTTCTCGGTGTGAGCAGTCTCTGCCTTCTTTCACAAAATTGACTGGGCGTTCCGTTTGTAGACACCTTTCGTGTGGTTTTCTTTTCTACTTTGTTTTATTTTTTTCAGTATATCATCCGATTATTTTCTTTCTTTATGCGAGGACAAGGAAGAATATCTGGGAGGACGCGGACGAAAGCGTTTACGTCCTTTGAGATAATTATTAATTGATTAACTTTCCACTCACAAATTGATCAACTCTTTAACGGTAAATCAAAAAGGTCATGACCCTTTAGTTCTGCATGATTAAATGCGCTTGGTCTTGGCCCTTTTTGGTGATTGATTGATTGATTGATTGATTGATTGATTGATTGATTGATTGATTGATTGATTGATTGACATGGTAAAATCTCTTGGGCAGTAACAAACGCCACGTATACGCCGGGCGCCCACTTGGCTCGTGTATCTCGTGCACAACGTCACGCCCAAAGCTTCCGCAGATACGCGACCGAAGCTGGTTGCGCGTGTGACAGTGCTTATCCCTTGTCCCCGCGTCAAGTGCCTCTCGAGGCTGTGCAGAAAGAACAAAAAAAAAATATATGGGCGATGAATACCCTCTTCTCGAGACCGCTCGTCCATCTCTGTGTGCTTCCCCCCATCAACTCAGTTGACGTCAATAGCTACGGATACCTATTGTTCGAGGCCAGATTTCGCACAGCACGAACACCGCTGTGTTCTTTTTGTCTGTACTCCGGCCATCACAGACCAAAGGTGGTATAGCATGCAGAAAGACCGGGGAAGAGTCGCGCACACGAAATTGCGCCATGTGTACAAACTATAAAGCCATGCTCGGGACGTGGCCAAAGTACTACATAACTGCGTGCGCCGTCGAGTCATACTATTGTCTCGGAGTGTTGCTTCATTAGCTTTCTATCGATAAGGCCATTAAGTGTAAACGCTTCGAGTCGAGGATTGGGCACGCACAAGGAGATCTCTGAGGCTTATGTGTGTATACAAAGTATGGGCGAATAGACGTTCCGAGTGTCTTGATGATGAAGATATTCGGCTCCGATACGTGTTTTGTTCGGAAGACCTCGTCTTCCATCCGGAACGAGGCTACGAAAGAAAGATAGCACACACGCATACATATACGGCTCTATTAGATGCGACGCAGCTTATGGTTGGGGCTATGTCACTCCCTCCCTCCATCCATCCGCCATGTGGCGTCCACACCCGCACTGCGCATGCGCATCATCCTCCCCATCCTCTCCTTGTCTCATCTCCTCTCCTCTCGGCATTCCTCCTCTCCTCTCCGAACGGCGCGCGTTGACTATGGAAACGCTCTTTCTTCGATGAACGCTTTACCAGCTCGCAAGGAACGAGAACGCGCCCTCGCCCGCGAGAGACAACGCTGACGCAGGCAGCGTCTGCTAGCGTAAAACCGATGCAAACGCGGTGTGCACCCCCGGTGCTGCCTCGCATCGCCTCATGGTCCCCTTTAGCGGGAGATGGTGTAATTTTTATTGACACGTTACTGGTTCAGAGATTCCCGCAAAATTAGTCGTCGGCTTAGTTTGTTCGGCGCACCGTAGAGATACGAAGAATGACTTCATTTATACACGTTGAAGTCAAGACGAGCCGTCGCTCCGCATAACTAGGTGGGTTTAACGTACACCTTACTTCTACCTCCACCTGTACATCAATCTCGCAGCTCGCCACGCCTCTCACATAACTCGGTTTCGAGATGACGGATCACCGGGAAAACTGGCGCAGTAAGCCATTTGAGAAAGCTGCCTTTCTAAACGCATACGGTTTTATGATAGAGTGAGACAAACGGTAGCTCAGGCCTCAGCAAGAACAGGACGCACGGGAGCTGCCATCCACACCGTAACATATAGGCGCGCATTTAATATGCGGTATATCGATCGCTAATGTAGTTTTTTTTTATGCTGTAGACGCTGCGTCGGCATTGTCATTACTAGGATCCCCTACTAATTGCATAAACGTCTCGTCTCGCTTCCGTATGCGCGTCTAAATGTTATCTGGTATACCTGTCTGGTATGCACAGATAACAAAGCGTCTGATTAGGTTTAGGTGAACGTTTGTGCGGGTACAGTCTACTGACAACTTTGTCTTCTTATGTAGGCGATTATAACTGTGCATACGGCACACAGATTTGCTACATAGATCTAACGCGTGCTCTCCATTGATGCATATCGCGCTGCCATTGGAACAGTACAAAGCAGTCGCTGTTAATATGAAACCAGGAATCGTATTCGTACCCTTTATAGCTGTGTGCATTATCAGTACAATTAGTGAGCATCGCATAGATTAGTTGTTTGTTTAGCGTGATGGCATCATCTATAGACGTCAGACATGCATCGGATAAAAGATTCGCCGAGGAATAACGTTAATGCTACTGATAGTTTTATACGTCTGAGGCTATTGTTACATACTCCTGGAAACAAAAAAAAAAGCGAGCTCGAAAGCCTTTGGTTTTTCAGAAAATTAGGTCACTGGTGAAACGGATAACGGCCGACCTTACTTAGTCTATAAACGAATGCGCAACTTGACGATAACCAGACGGAAACTTAGAAATATAGATACGAGGGTGATTTCGATCCACTGGTTAGGCATTCCAGATGTTAAAAAGAAGAAAAGCACTGGATTGTTTCTCCGTCGCCACAGAAGCACTGTGGATTAGGAAGCGATAAAGAATCGTTGTAGGAAATAGCTGTTTAAATCTAAATACTAAGTTCGCTGAAAATGATTTTTCGACAGCGAGTGAGACAGGGGCTCGACTGCCAATTATAGAAGGTACGTACACCGTAACAAAATTTTCTTCTTCTTCTTCTTCTTCTTCTTCTTCTTCTTCTTCTTCTTCTTCTTATTCTTTTCCTTCTCAGATTTGCAGGCGTATTCACACAGAGAAAGGAGAACTTTCGAGCGAAATAAACCCTGAAACTTCGAAAGACAAGTCTGAAGGGCACGTCCGTGGTTCCGAATCAAAATCAATCATATACGGAAGCAGGACGACTAGCGTCTTGTAAACTTATCGACACTCCGAAGACGAAGACAAAATGAGAGACAACGAGAAAGCGGTTTTGTCTCTCTCTCTTCGTCTTCGTCATCGGTGAGAGTAATCAATCGACAAGACCCAATTCTACCAGCTCTTGGCGACTATGTCTCGGGTATCCCTAGCGTTCATATATAGGCTTTTTGTGTGTGTGTGATAAACTACTAACCTTTTCCACAAGCGCTAAAGAAAGAAGAGAGATATCAGAGCACAGTATCGAGCATAAACTTAACATGTCGCGCATTCTAGCTTTGTTGAGGTCCCATGGCTAAATAATTGTGGTTCGTTTAAGGAAAAGGACGCTAATTTCTGCAGCCCATGTAGGGAGCACGGCTAAGCGTCCGTGAGTTTGGGGGAAAGGCACTGAAAGAGGTAGAAAGGAGAGAAAAGCCGTAGTGGAGAGCTCCCGAAACTTTAACCTGGTGGGGTTCTTTAACGTTCACTGACAACGCACAGCACACTGGCCTCTGGCACCTTCACCTCCATCGAAAATGCCACAGCCGCGGGCGGGATGAAACCCGCATTTTTTGGGGGGTGGCAGCCGAGCACTATAACCGCTACACCACTGCGGCGTACATGCCAATTGGCTTCTCTATTCCACTTGCTGCATGCGTACCCGCAGACTTGGTGCCCTTCTCTTTTGTGTGAAGAGAACAGAGGATCGGTGTGCTCCCGCTGAAGGGAAAAAAAAGAAAAAAGAAGGACCACACGACGAAGCGGGAAAAGTGACGGAATGCGGAAGTCAAGTACATACCACACGTAAGCGACGTGTCCAAAATGCATCGAAGCAAGTCGACGAGAAATATTTTAGGAATACCTGCGTCGAAGTGATCCCGTTTTGATGTACACGTGTCGCTACGCCCACCCACACCATTACCCGTCTCTCAATATAAAAAGCTCTTTTTGTGACCCACATCCTATCAACCGAAAAGAGCATAACGCCGACTCTCGAAATTCGAGTTATTTTGCGATTGTTTCCTCTTTTCGCGTTTTTTGTCTCGGCGATAGGAGCCGTGGATTTCGGCGAAGTAACTGCGTGTTCCTCTCTAGCGCTTTTACTGAATATTTATAAATAGTTGGAAATGTCAGGTGGGGCGAGGGCATAACCTGGAACCAACTCGCTCAGGTCTGGGCAAATCGGAAACCCTTGGGAGAGGCCTTCGTCCTCCAGTGGACGTAACGCAGGCTGATAGTGAGATGAATCCCTGCATATTCTGTACATGATGTTCCTTTCCTTTTCTTATTTTTATTTTTTGTCACGTCAGAGTCATTGTGCAAAATCGGCCCCTCCCGCAAATCCAGGGCTAATTAATTATTTATTAACTGATTAATTAATAGATGATATGTCCGTTTATACTAAATTACGGTATACAGGTAAAACACCAGGTCAATACAGGTAAAAATAGCTCGCTTAGCAAGAAACACTGCTGGGCTAGCTGGTGATATGTCCCTGCTTAAACTAATCCAGCGCTACTTCTTGATAAGGGAAGATAAGAACTGAAAGTAAGGACCCAGTCATCGTTCATGCTCGAGATCATGGTTGCGCCCGTTCTGTAATGTCCCTCTCTATCCGCATCAAAAGTGACACTGGGCTACTATGATAAAGAAGGTATAAAGTACGAAGCCCAATTCCTGCCTATTGTTTCGCATCGGTTTTTCGCAACAATAATAGACAGTCCGAAAGTTTGCGCATATGTGTGTCTGGTGGTCTTCTAGTGCCTTCTCTGTCCCCTTGTAATCGTGTAGCGCTGCCACCTAAGGGATCGGTTCTATATGCGGGACTCATACTAACCACCACGCTCTATAGTGCAGTCCCTACAACACACTCTTTATCATTCGCGGAGCGAGCGGGAATCGATGATTCTGCGACATCACTTCCGGGTCGGGAAATTCAAGGTGCGGTGTGCGCCGATCCGCGCTCACTCTGCGATATTGCCTTGCCGTTGCCGACCACCGCATGCCAGCAGGGACTGGCCGCTGTGCGTTTCGTGTCTTCAACATCACCAAAACAATGGGGCCCTGGAACAAGCTCCGTTCGCTCCCATTCGCGAACTCTAGCGGAAAGACAAAAGAAAGAATGTGCCTAATAAAGAGAAGCGTAGCTGTAAGAAGTCTTATCTCCAAGGTCGTCGTCTCGCTCTTCTTTCCTGAGCAAACATCGCGCTCGTCGAAGCAGCAATGGCCGTGGGAGAGGTTGGGAGGGTCAATACGAGGGAGAAGGGGGCGGGGGATGTGGCAGGTATCAGCTTTCGCTGTCCGAGACGACGAAGGATCTCCGAGAATACCGAGATTGCTTTCACTTTTTCCTTCCACGGAGCCTACATATATGCTTCCTTGTAGTGCTAGGAAGAAAAACGGCGAAGCCAAACACAGAGCCAAGAAGGAGACTCGATTAGACTGGCACCTCCTCCGGCACCGCTCTCCCTCACGTCGGAGCTCCCTAAGCTTCCCATCTTTTTGTGTACATGCGCTTGCTCGCTGTGCACTAGGACGTGCCTTGGGCTCCTTCTTAATGTTAGGCTAGGGAGAAACGGCGAAGTGGTCCCAATTCTTTGTCACCCTCCTCGGAAGTTTGTCTTCAAGGGAAACGCTGTCCCTACATTATGCAACAAAGAAGGCTTTATTCTTTGCTTTTGTTTCGTTGTTGCCTTTGTGTCACGCCTACACTTATCAGGCGGGTTTCCTTAAGTATGCGGCTCCCAGACCTAACACAATATTCTATAAGTCAGGCGTGTGTGTGAACGCGTGGTATTAGAGCGTCGCCGTGCGCGTGTGTTATGTGCATGCGCCCCACGCACACACTTGTCGATTCATCACCTGTCCTTCCCACCTGCACTTGCGTGTTTTCGGAACTGCTAGCCTGGAAAATCTACCTAGTCTCGATTTAGCTTCAATTAAGCAGTTCCTCCACCTCTCTGTCTGTGCTGCAGTTCCTTCTTTCTTTCTTTCTTTCTTTCTTTCTTTCTTTCTTTCTTTCTTTCTTTCTTTCTTTCTTTCTTTCTTTCTTTCTTTGCGATTCCTAATCCTTGTTACGAGTGCTGACCGTTCCTTCTTGCATATAAATGACACGATGCTGGGATATGTGACATCGTTTGGCTTCCCGTAATCGTCTTCTTCGTTCATCATGTTCCTTCTCGACCAGAAGAGATTTCTCGTTGTGTGTTCTAGATTTCTGCTGGGCTGTAGATGTATACGTGCCAGCGCCACAACCACTATGTCGTATACCGCAAAACCGGAAGGTCCTACTCATCCCAAAAGGAAAAAAACTGCGCGTACCCCTTATGGTTTCGGCCCGAGGAGCTCCTCGCGTAGGATCTCCAACGGCTTAAACTCCTTAGGACCTTAATAAAGTTCTTGACTGACTGACCCCTTATGCGGGAAGTATTTGCGCTTTGTATGCGCCGACTTAGCGCATTTTTCTGTAGTCGCACAGTTACGAGGTTCGAGGTTCAAGCTATGATTCCAGACACATCAAAACAAAATTCACCTTTTCACTTTACAAGCTATGAAACAAAATGGAAGCCCAGCGTGCCTAACACAGCAATTCGAGAGAGCACAAAGCAGACACACGCTCGGCGCTAAGTTTCAAACAACATATTTTTGCACCGTAATCCTACGCTGTGCAAAGCCAACAAGCCCGAAGTGCAAAACTTTGATCATAGCGGCACTCTTGATGACTCAAGTGCGTGCCCACTTCACATTTGCGCTCTCGTCCTGGCGGTAAACCGCGTTGTATTTTACAAACAGGTACGCGCGCAGAGCGCGCAGCTGTTTTGGGATGACGTACAAATAGCTGCCTTCTTTCACTCTGTTCTCTCCAGCAAGTGTATCTCTGTCCATCTTTTTCATTTTACGGGAACCAGCAGCGGCAGAAAACACGATGCGAAAAGATGCGGAATCCGCGAATTCGGCACCGCATTTGAATTGCAAAAGAAACGTTCGTGTTTTGCATTGATAATCGCGCTTTAGCGCTCTGCATCACTCATCGATGGGATTTGCGAAGCCCCCTCTAGTGTACTGAAAGAGGAATACAGTCACGGAACGCGTCGATTTCGGCCTTCACCCACTGCCGAAGAGGAGCGTGGATCGGGTTTGTCTCACGCGAAATCGCTCGGCTAGAAACCTCTCTTACGGCTAGCGGGCACCGCTGGTGAGGAAAATCCGATTGACGGTCACGTGTTCGACACGATCTTGTACTCTCGGCGAAATACGACTGAAGAATAATCTGCCGCTTAAAAGCGAATCTGCAGTCCGTGGTTGTATACATGTTTAAGTTCATTGATTGTCTCCTTGTGGCATCTATCTTGTGTCACACGCATCTGTTACCTGTTTACGATCGACAACGAGAAGTATGTGGGGATAACGTGATCGCAGCTAGTGTGTACAGAACCGGGTTAACTGGAGAACACTGAAAGACGTTTTTCCGTTATCCATGCAGTGGGTGCATACAGGCTGACGATAAACAGAGGATGGTCTGGTGGCCGTACAGCGAAGACATGAACAAGTGGATGACGATTGGAGGAGGAGCAGGGAGGGAAATAGAAAGTCAGGGATGGTAATCAGAAAGCCGATCAGTTGGCTACCCTATGCTGAGGAAAAGGGAAATAGAAGATGAGAGAGAGATAAGAGAGAAGAGGAAATAAGATGGGCAGATAATGCGCTGACGCGTAGAGCATTGCACTGTTATACAAAGGAGTTTTAGCACCAGCCCGTCGTTCTCAAGAAACGAAACAGTGCTTTGTCACTGCCTTGGAAGATGATCGAAGTGTGTGAACAATTGCGTCGATCCTATACCGTCTTCAGGTTGGTGGAGGAAAGAGCTGTTCCTCTCTTCGGATAGCGGGCGAGCGACGAGGGTTACGACCTAGACAGGAGGACACAGGCCCCATTCGGAGACGGAAACCGGAAGAGGAGGGCGGAAATGGAACGACAAACGAGCGGATATCCGATATTAGATGGCACGCATATACACATAACGGGGCGTCAAAACAAGAGAGCCGTCCGTTATTTTCCGTTCCAGTCCGCGGACCTCGCCTCCTTCCCTTTTTTTTTTTTTTTGAAGTGCACCGTCGGCCGAGTCGGCAGAAAAGCAGGAACCTCGCGCGGGGGTGTTGCGTACACAGCACGAATAATCGGAAAAGACTATACAGTTCGAGAAGGGGGCTTTGTTACGGCGGTTGTCGTTTATCAGTAGCTGATTGTCCGCGATAGGGTGTATATACAGATAGAAGCAGAGTGTGACGCCCAACCGACGGTAGGAGACGGAATCGGCCAGTGTGGGTGTACGTGAACGGAGAAGATACGCGGGTTAACATTTCGCCACAATGGGCGATCCGCGTTCCAGACTGTGCGATGGACACGCAAAGGGAGTGCCACGTGTAGGGTATTCCGTTTGATGTGTGCGGGCACTGGAGGGTCTTTATCGGTGCCGTCAGTTTTTATTTCGCTGTGGTGTATACGTGTCTTCGTGTTCGTTGTCACGCTTCGTGAAAACCACTCGACGCTCACTTGATCGACCGATTGCTTTGAACGACGCCGCTTGCTCCTTCGTCGAATCGGAAAAGTCGTGGTCACCTAGAAGCCGGCAGCTTGAGGTAACGTAATTTTCATTGCTCTTGGCGGTGACCGCAATCTCAAGTATCTTGTAATAGTTCGTGTTTTCTTCTTGTTGTCGTTGTTGGCTTTTTTTTTCTCTTTGTAACGCAAATACTTTTCGCGTGATCACTGATACATTTATTTAATCATGTCCCGACTTTCAACTATAGTACGAGTGTGAGTAGCAGCTGAAACAACTAAATTGTGTCGGTTGTGAACACGAGCTGACAGTTGTAGCATAGGTCATTACTATGCTACAGTGAAAGGGCTGATGATATCCGACGTTCGGTTGAGGCCAATATTTGTTCGGATTTCAGGAAAAAAATATTGCTCGTGTACCCGCTGTGTGACTTTCCAAATTTCAGATTTTCTCTTAAGCGCTCTTCCTCCCGGTTTGGTATGAACAAGCTTCAGAAATTATGCGCGGGTTATTTTCGCCGATTCTTTTGGCGACACTAAATTTACGCACCACGGTGCTGCCGATTTAGTTGTGCCGTGTGGTGAAGGAAATGTGTGAACCATAGTCGATCTCCAAGGCAACTTAAACACTCGGCGAGCTTCAAGGAAACACGTTTCTTCCTTCGAAATATTGGTTTCCTTTGTTCGATCGCGTTCGTTCGGTAGATCTCCTGATGCATAGATTGTGTCCAGAATGCGCTAACATTATCATTCCGCTGATTGATTTCTGGGGTTTTACGTCCCAAAACCAGCTGTGATTATGAGAGACGCCGTAGTGGAGGGCTCCGGAAATTTCCACCACCTGTGGTTCTTTAACGTGCACTTATGACGCACAGTACACGGGCCTCAACATTTCGCTTCCATCGAAGTGCATCAGCCGCGACCGGGAGTCGATCCCGCGACCCTCGGATCAGCAGCCGAGTACCGTAGTCACTAGACCACTGTGGCGGGGCATTATCGATCGGCGACGGGGTGCGTGAGTGACAGATAGATAAGGAAAGCGTCTCGTATGACCCGTGAAGCTTCGAGTTATTGCGTGCCTTAGCTGGGTCTACCTAATTGACCTTTATCTCATTGCAACTCCACGCACACGAGTGAGCCGGATAGGTCAGTGGGCCGCAGGCTGCCTTCATTGTCACCGCCTCGAGGTCGAAGAACCTTGGCCGGCAACGCACGCGTGCTGCTGATAGCGATGTTTGATAGTCTCGCCAAAGCCGTTTAACTAAGAAGGTCATTCTACTATGCCCATTCACACGCCCATTACTTTTTTAACCATTAACCTTTCAATAATCTTCGTTGTTCTCCGAGTTTCTTCCGTGTCTGTCAGGACCGATATGGAATGCAATGGTTGCACTCTATATATCCATTTCAAGGACAGCGGTAACATAATGCTTGCCGCGTGATAGCATGACTTGGTAATGCGTACCATGCTCGCTTCATTTACCTATTTAATTATGCAGACTTATTAAGCAGGATGCAAGTTTGTTACGACTGATTAGCTTTGTTCAAACGAGCTCTTACGCAAATTCGTAAGGCACAGTTGGCATCCCGTATTCCCCATTCTCCTCACAGGTTGCACAGCTTTGCCTCTGTTCTATATGCATCAATCTTCTATATCGTCCTTATAATCTTTGAATTTTTACCCTATTTGTCGTCTTTCCTTGCAGCAGGTTTCGCTTGTCTCGCCGAACACGAGTGTGACGTTACAGGTTTCATCATCTTGAGAATGTATAAGTCGAGTACTTGGCATGTCCCGTACCTTCTTCCTGCCAAAATATCTTTTCAGTGCACGACGACGTTTACTTCGCGACAATTCCTGTTGTACTAGTCAAGAATTCGGTTCGACGTTCGCCTTCCTATGCTGTTGCTGAGAAGTATACTCAGTGTTTTCCCCGGGACTACGGCAACATGGAGCCAAGATAGCCAACCTCTTGAGCTTGCGTTATGCACATAGTCCCGAGAAAAGGAGACATATAGAGAGCTTACTGAGATGGAAAGTGGAGTTGCTGGCACTTGAGTCTTTCGGTCTGGCTTTTCCACCACCGTACTTGACACGCGCCTTAGTTACACGATGCATTGTGCCTTATCTGTTTCTAAGGCGACAGTGTTAGCAAGCCCAAGTACACGACCATTCCCATTGTGTACGACAAAGGGGCTACGCCCAGATGCTATCTAGCCCATACACAAATCATTCTTACTGCTTGCTCACCATCACCAAGCCATCAGTAGACCCACAGGAAATTACAAAGGGCATTGGTAAACACATCTTGAGACGCTATAGAAAAGATGGTGAAAATTACCGGGCAAAAAACAACTTCGTTTTGTTTTGCTTCTTTCCGTTTAGTCCACTTCTCTCTTGCACATGCGCGCTTTTCGAGGTGACAAGCGGTCATGCCTCACTGTCACTACCATGCAGCGCTGTCACTATCGCTGTCATGCAGCAGTGAGCTGAGGGCAAGAGTGGATAGTCGGTCAAGGGCAAAAGCAGGTCCTCTCGCCAGTTAGGCAAATTTGAGCGGAGACATGCACAGCTCCTTTGTTAAAAGAGAGATAAGGAAACTAACTAGAAACTGTCCCCAAATAGCGTGCAAACTACCACGTAAATCAATCGATACCTTTGTACATTCGCTTGCATGTCCGTACGTAGCCCTATTCTGGTTTAACCTAACAAAAGAAATAATAATAGCCACGGAAACATGACTTGCAGTGCACTGCTGCATCTCGATCCTCATAGGAGACTAAACATAGACCCGTCGACTAATGAGCGCAATTAATTAGCCAGGTCCGCGTTATCCGAACGAGTTAATTGCGTTCCATAAAATTAGCACCCCTCCAACTACCACACGCTCCCTTTGACGAGGTATCGGAAAAAAGTGCATTGAGTACAGGCGTCGTGTTGCAAGTCAGGCATCACGTAACAAGGGCCCCTCCGCAGCTCTCGGGTCCTCTTGCTACTACTACGGCAGCTTCCAATCGTTCTATATTTAGAGCCACCGCAGCGGCGTAACCCGTGACCTTGCAGTATATATCTTCGACGTCATCAACGAACAGTTCTCGTGCAACCACCGTCACACGAGTACGCGCAGACCGTGACATGCGTCGACGTAGTCGACCTCCCGTCTTCTTCGCGATCTCTTCTCGTATAATGTATGCGCGCGTCACGATGAGTCGACGCGTGAATATTCATGAGGGTCTCGAATCACTACCACCCCCGCCTCCGGCGGTGGGTGGCCGTGACGTTCGCTGCTGCTCTCGTTCTCGGCTTGGAAAGAGAGCTTAAGTCCGCGCACAACAGTGCTGGTTGGATCGACGGCATAGCGACCACTAGTTCTAGCATAGATTTACCTGTATGGTAACCTGTATAGCTTAATCTTGCATCGTAGTGGCTGAAGACCATGTTTCTAACTGACATCGAAAAGCAGAGGGAGAAAGAGAGGCAAATGAGAGAAAGGCAGGGTGGTTAGCCATAATTAAATCATCCAGCTGGCGTCCCTGCGCTGGCTGGAGGGAGAAAAAGAAATAGAGATGGAAGGAAGAGTGGAGAGGAAAGCAAAGGAAAATGAGAATTGGTGTTAGATATCGTGTATAGTAAGTGCAGCAGACAACTGGTGTTATATTAGATCAGCGGCTATATATGGTTGGAGGTCCCGACAGTCTCTTGACTATGGAACCTCCTTCTGTATACTAAATGCCTGTAACTTTACCCAACTAGTAATAATAAAAATTGATTCTGATTCTGATTCTAAGCAAATGATTGTCCGGTCAGGACATGTTCGATTAGATTAGGAAGATTGCATACGCATAGCTAGTGGCTAACGCGAGGAAATAAATGTTCGGAGTTAAGAAGTGGCGCTTTCGTTTCGAGCTTTGTTAATGATAAACAATTATTATGGTTTTACGTGCTAAAAATCACATCATTATAAGCATGCCCCGTATAGTGAAAGACTCCGGAAATTTCAACCACATGTGGTTCTTTAACGTGCACCTATGACGCACAGTACTCGGGCCTCTGGCATTTTCTCCTCCATCGAAAATGCGACCGCCACGGACTAGGCTACGATAATTGTACGCGTGTGTTGCTAATGCCCAACGCTCGCAAAAGGGCTGTTCGAAGATACGAGGTGGTGCCTCTTAACCTCTGAGGTTGCATCTTGAGAAGAAAGGCGTAATTTTTGACACCACGGATGAAAGACAAGAGGACAAGCGCCAACAGGACGGCGCTCGTCCTGTTGTGTAGCTCTTTCGTATATAGTGTCAAAAATTGCGCCTTTCCTCTCAAGATGTTTCACCAACTAGCCCCTGAAGAATTACCTCTGAGTTTTCCCCGATTAACCTTTGACCTTTTACGCATTACTGCCAGCGAAGCAACGCGATTCATAACACTAAAGGGCTCCTTAGTGGATGAAGACATGTTATAGCCGCGAAGGGCATTCTTCTTCCGGTGATTCCCAACCGGTCACCGTGCAGCCTCGAACTGAAAAACATCAACCCCCACCCCCCCTTCCCTTTATTTCGTAATTTTCCTCAAAAGAAAACAAAAGCTATCAGGGTTTCTTTGTTAGCGTTTCTCGCCGCTATTGGCCTCTTCGTACGTTTTCTCAAGTAGACACGCTGTGATGGCCAGCACCGAAGGGAGCCTATCTGATACAACGGGTTCGGGGGATGACACCGCAACGCTGATTAGGATGACATAACAATTCTGTTGCGATTTGCCTCCCTATCTTCCTCCGTCTGGAACTCGAATGGCGCTCCATCGCATGTTATCGCCCGGGACTGGCCCGTTCATTACAAGCGCGAACGATAAGAAAAGAATCGAAGGGAGCTCAAGGCATCATTATCCAGGAGCAGGCCCTTGTGCAGAGTGACTAGGCACCATGCTAACGTTTTATCGTTAGGTCTTATATATAATCAAGAGAGCTGATGTTGTATCCCTTGTTTCAGATAACGACGCGACAGACGAGGATACGCATATCTAATTCGGGCACCGCGTACGCTGAGCTAAATAGATAACGCCCGCTCGAGTTGTTAGGTACTTGCACGATCGGGCCCTCGGCGCTCTTCGCAAGATCACCTGCAGCTTCCGAGATGCATGGCTGACGTCGTAGATATGAGCTTTCTGCAGCTGCCAGTTATGGAGGCCCGCAGTGCGACAAATGGGAACGAATGGGAGAATACCTGTCATAAGGAGTGAGTTGTATGCTGACAGAGCGTTGTCGATACGAAGATATGGTCTCTCGTTGTCGATATGATCTCTCGTTGTCGATACGAAGATATGGTCATTGTCACACTGCAGTCCGCGCCACAGGGCGTCCTCCATGTCTACAAGCCGCGTGTGACTCTCTCCCTTTCCGAAGCAGGACGCCGGCAATACACCTCATCGCCTTCGTCACCAGTACACCGGTACAGACTTTTGCGGTTAAGCAAGCAGTTCATATTTCGCTAAATCGATCACACAATAAAATGTGCAGTAGAGGGCACCGGTAAACTTTTTAATTGACTCTGGGACTCCAGTGTGTTTCCGTTATACGCCATCTTAACATTACCATGAGCTTTTCGGTCCTTTAGGTTATACTTGTTGGTGTTCGCAAGGATGATAAGCACATTAACGAGACCGGAACCATGTTTTCCGTATACTCAAGTGAATATCGAGAGTCCCAACGTTACTGACTGCTTTGTCATTCGTATGGGACCAAGATGAGCTGGTGCGGTGTCTCTAAACGGTGTCTCGAAGAGATAATGTTATAGAGCTTTCAAGGTCAAATGATGGGAACCATGAGAGATCTATCTATCTATCTATCTATCTATCTATCTATCTATCTATCTATCTATCTATCTATCTATCTATCTATCTATCTATCTATCTATCTGTCTGTCTGTCTGTCTGTCTGTCTGTCTGTCTGTCTGTTCTCAGCTTTATACCTTTAAGCACTGGTAGTCTTCGCCCGACCTCGAACGGGGCAGAGCCGTGACACCCTTTCATTGATCACTGAAGTCGTCAAGGTAGCCATTTCGTTGTGCAGCGAGCAGAGCGAAGACATGCGCCTTACTGCCGATTCGTTTATCCCCAGAAACTCATGTAGTGGAAGCAAGGAATCGTACAACAGGAGGCATACGATAACGTCACGCTCCCTGTGTGCCGAAGGACGCCTCGGAGAATGCCTATTAAATATAGCAAGACGGAACCCGTGGCTTCGGGCAGTGAACCGCGAA